>PVJI01013019.1:0-49275 GCA_004026765.1 Micronycteris hirsuta | reverse complement strand
TATGGAACTTCCTCAGAAAAATGAAAATGGAACTGCCTTTCGACCCAGCAATTCCACTACTGGGATTATACCCTAAGAATCCTGAAAAACCAATTCAAAAGAACCTTTGCACTCCTATGTTCATAGCAGCACAATTCACAATAGCCAAGTGCTGGAAACAACCTAAGTGCCCATCTACAAATGAATGGATCAAGAAACTGTGGTACATTTACACAATGGAATTCTACGCAGCAGAGAGGAAGAAGGAGCTTATACCTTTTGCAACAGCATGGATGGAACTGGAGAGCATTATGCTAAGTGAAGTAAGCCAGGCGGTGAGGGACAAATACCATATGATCTCACCTTTAACTGGATCATAACCAACAAAAGCAGAAAGCAAGCAAAACATAACCAGAGACACTGAAATTAAGAACAGTCTAACAATAGACAGGGGAGAGGGGGGAGGGGACAATGGGTCGAATAGTTTTCAGGAATCACTGTAGAGGACACATGGACAGAACTAAGGGGGAGGAGGGAGGCTGGGGGGGGAGGTGGGACGGGAGGGGAAGGGAGGGGGGAGGGGAGAGGCTGCAAATAACTGTAATTAAACAAAAAAATTAATAAAAAAAGTAATGTGTGCTTACAGAACACTGTGCACATGTGGGGTTCCTCCCTCGACGCCGCCCCACCTCTAGAATCTCAATTTACAGATGCACGGTGTGCTGCTTTGAAGAGAGCAGCTGAATGAAATATCAAAGTCACTCATGTTGGAGGGTGGGAGAAATCGAAGCTCCATGGGGTGGAGGGTCTGTGGAAATCGACAGAAACCACAGACAAGGCGGAGGGTGAGGGGAACTCCAGGTACCTCAGATGAGGTCACAGTGAAAGAGCAGCCAACCAACAGGAAGTACCTCAGTTGTTGTTTTTTTTTTTCGCATCATTCAGTGAAGATGAGAGTCTGACGTCCTTCCTAAAACTAGAAAACTAGTGCAGCATCTTGGCAGGTGGACTCGAGCCCTACCCAGGCATAGTCCTCACTGTGAGGAAGGGATCATGCCTACAGGCGGCTTCACCTAAGTTGCAGACGTTAAGAGACCCTGGATAGGTGTCAGGAGCCCCTGCAGCCGTGTGCCACAGGCATTCTGAACTCTGTGATGTCAGTTGCAATTCTTGAGAATCCGCCCCTAGACTTAGTACATTTTCAAGTTGGAAGGGTCCTCATGGATCACCTAGGGATTGTCGGTGATTTTGGAGTACTGGTCTACCAGGCGCTACTAGCATAAAAAATATGTTACAGTTGTATACTTAGAGGGAATGTTAAGTTAAACAACATTAAAGGGCTGTATTACTTCGGGACTTCTCAGAGCCTTTACTATGCCAGGGTATCGTGTGACATTGTAAGAAGGCCATATACAATGAAGTGACTCCCAAACATAGTTACCACTGAATTGTTTTATTTTTTAAAGATTTTATTTATTTATTTTTAGACAGAGGGGAAGGGAGGGGGAAAGAGAGGGAGAGAAACATCAATGTGTGGTCGCCTCTCACACACCCGCTGCTGGGGACCTGACCCGAAACCTAGTCATGTGCCCTGACTGGGAATTGAACCAGCAACCCTTTGGTTCGCAGTCCCACACTCAGTCCACTGAGCCACACCAGCCAGGGCACAAGTGAATTGTTTTTTTTTTTCTCCCAAATGAGGCACACCTCTTAAAATCTGCATGGAACATTTGCTTCCAGTGAATTCATTTTACAGCTCTAAGAGTAGGGCCCAGAGAAGGGTGGCGGGGGGGGGAGGACCAGCCAAACTCATGCAGCTTACTCAATAGCAGAGCCCGGACTAACACTGGGCTTCTCTGACCGCACGACCTGTTCCACACCACGTATCCCATGCAGACTCTCATTTCACTTCATTGCTAAGTGATTTGAATGCAAACCACAAACCAAGCAAGGAGTATTCTTGATTGGCGAGTAGAAAAGTGCCATAGGACACTTTCCTAGATGTCATCTCTCATAAACAAGGCTGTGGTTATTTGTGTCCATGACTGGCTCATTACCGAAGCTCCAGTGTACTCATAGCTTTAGAATTAGAAATGTGCCATGAAAAGGATGCTCATCAATCTGTACCATCAAAGCATATCACTTTTGGATGAGGTTTTCCCACAAATAAATGGCGAGCAAAAGGCTTGTTTAAAGCGAAGGCTATTTGCAGATGACTTTCCACTGGCACTAGGCTGTGATGGTAGGAACACGAAGGTGGCAGTTTTGAATTCTTTCGCCAGAACGGTGGCTCTCAAAGTGTGGTCCCTGAGCCAGCAGTATCGGTATCACGTGATAGCTTGTGAAAATCTTGGGCCTCACCCCAGACCAACTAAATCAGAAACTGCGGAGGTGGGGCCCGACAATGTTTTATGCCCAGTCTGCCAGGTAATTCTGCATGCACATCCAAAGTGGGGAACTATTACATTAGAGAAAATGAGGCTCCTGGGCAATTTCAGGTATGAAAGCTGGGCAAGAGACGTACCTTGTAACAGCAGGAAGTTCTTTTCTTTTTTGTCAATTTGGGGCCTTGGAAAGAAGGGAGATTAGGTCATAGGCAAGAAAAGCACATAGACCCTTTTAAGAAAAGAGGGAAAATGAGAAAGGATCCAACACAGAAAAGATGAGCAAACACGAAAGGGGAAATGCAGACCAGAAAATGAACCTGTTTGACTGTTTCAGAGGATACCTTAAGACTGAGAGAGCGTATGTTGTGATTTTCTGTTTCAATTTGTTTTTTTTTAAGAGTTTATTTGTTTTTAGAGAGAGAGGAAGGGAGGAAGAGAGGGAGAGAAACATCAATGTGTGGTTGCCTCTCATGTACCCCCTACCAGGGACCTGGCCTGCAACCCAGGCATGTGCCCTGACTGGGAATTGAACCAGCGATCCCTTGGTTCACAGGCTCATGCTCAATCCACTGAGCTACACAAGCCAGGGCTCAAATTTATTTTTAATATTTTCTTTATTTTTAGAGAGTAGGGAAGGGAAGGAGAAAGAGAAGGAGAGAAACATCAAATTGTTGTTGCCTCTTGCCCCCACTGGGGACCTGGCCTACAACCCAGGCATGTGCCTTGACTGGGAATTGAACCGGCGACCCTTTGGTTCACAGGCCGGCGCTCAATCCACTGAGCCACACCAGCCAGGGCTCAATTTGTTTTTTTAATGAACTGTTTACACACTCAGTGTCTGGAATTCCTAGAATACAACAGGAGCTCAGGAAAGCATTGCAGCTCTGTGATGGGAGAACAGGAAGTCCAGACACGTCTGTTTTTAGATCTGCCAATGACTATTAGTGTGATCTTGAGAAAGTCACTTAATCTCCCTAGCTATGTTTCCTGTTCCTGTTTGATGGAGTGGCCAGCTTTGAGATGCGCTCCCACGCAGTCCCTATTCTTCAGAGGAGCTGTTCTCCTTTAACTGAGAGGTGACTGAGTCCCGTTTGTGGCCTGTTGTCTACACACCCAAAACTGACTGACCACTTGCTATATCTGGTGACTGGCAGATCCTTCCCCATACAGGCTGGGCTGATGTTCAAACAGGGAAGGAGCACAAGCAACTGAGAGAAGCCCATCATAATGGCCACAGCCAAGTGTGGGCATGAACGACAGGCTCTGTTCTCACACTGACAGACCTGGCCTCACGCCATTCGGGCGCACAGGCTGAGACACCCCAGAAATCACTGGGGCCTGATGGTAACAGAACAAGCCCTGGTCTCTGCTCTAGAGCTTCACTTCCCTTTTGCTTGATCATTATGAACAAACGTATTTTGTCTGCCTGCAGAACTTCTGGGGCCGGTGACCACCTGGAGACCCCTAATAATAGTGGTCTCCTGACAGCCAGAAACTTTATAAAATAGGCCTTTGCTTCAACAAGCCCATGTATCAACTCACGCCCCCACTACTGAGATGGAGCATAAGTCAATTAAACAGCACAAGCAGGCACAAAGCTAGGTGCCAGGAATAAAATTGGGAAACAAGTCAGAACATGGTTGCCGCTTCAAAGGGGACTTGCTTATTATATAAGACAGACATTAAGCAAATAGTACATAGTTTATTTGATTACCTGATGAATTTCTCAGTGAGATTAGAGGGCAAGGCCTTGGGAGTCTTTTGAATACTCCCTGTTTGTACTACCTGTGGTTGCTTAGTCTGGCTCGGCTGTCAGTCCCCAGGTGGTGGGTTTGGCTATAGTCATTAGTGTTGCCTGCGGGCAGCAAAGGCAGTTTCCTGTGCTGGCTCATCAATGCGCAGGGTGGCAGGAAAATATATTAACAGTTCAGAGAGCTTCCCAGGTTATTTGGCAAGAGACCTGCCCCCAAGACCCAGAAATCTGAGGCCAGAGCTCAGTCCTATTATCAAGTACAAACTGCAGGCACTTGGACTTTGCAAGCATCGACCATATGCAGCCATGCTGGCAATAGTCCCAATGCCGTTATCCTAGAGCTCCGGGGGTCATGCGGTTTGGATCAGTAATCAGTACTCTCCTCTTCCTTCTACATGAATCCAAGCATCTTTGCTGACTTCCTTCTTCTTTGCTTAGTCTCTTAATGTTGGAGAACCTTGGAGTTTGGTCTGTGTCCGTTTTCTTTTTACTATATACACTCTCCCTAGGTAATCTCATTAAGTCCTATGGCTATAGATAATAACATATGCTGATGATTCCCAAATTTATTTTTTAGGCCAGATTCACATCTCCAATTATCTAACTAGCATCTCCATGTAGATATTTAAAAGGCTTTTCATGCCCTGGCTGGTGCGGCTCAGTGGATTGAGTGATGGCCTGCGAACCAAAGGGTCGCCAATTCGATTCCCAGTCAGAGCACATGCCTGGGTTGCAGGTCAGGTCCCCAGTTGGGGGCGCATGAGAGGCAACCCTTGTTTCTCTCCCTGTCTTTCTCCCTCCCTTCCCTTCTCTCTAAAAATAAGTAAAAAGTAAATAAAATTTTTGTTTTAAAAAAGGCTTCTCATACTTAACAAGTCCAAGGCTAAACTGTTGGTTTTTCCTAAACATACCGTTTCTTTTCCCACCTTCCTTGGCTCGGTGAATGGCACCACCACTCACCAAGTCATTTGAGCATCTTTTTCCCTCAGGCCACATATTTCACTAGGAAGTCCATTGCATGTATTTCTAAATACACCCCAAAGGCCATCCTCCTTTCTCCATATCTGCCGTGATCACCCTCGTCGAAGTCACAATCTTCACCTTCCTTTACACCTGCAGTGAAGGTCTTCCCTCTTTCTGCTCCTGCTTCCCTCCCATCCAGTCTCCACAGCTGCAACCGCTGATCCACCTTCAGTGAATATCAGATCATGTCATCCCTCTGCTAAAAACCCTCTGATGGCTCCCTATTTCCTCTAGAATACAACTCAAAGTCTTTGCCGCTGTTTAGAAAACTGCATGATTGTCTCTTCTAACCTTCTCTTCTACCTCATTTTGGGCCAGTTCTTCCCCCTTATTTACCATATTCCCACAACATGGTTTTTTCCTCTGGCCCTTGAACATAGCAAGCTCTTTCCAGCCCCAGGGCCTTTGCACATGCTGTTTTCTTTGTCTGAAATTCTCTTTGCCCTCATGTTTTGTATGTCTGTCCTGTCTGCCTGTCCTGTCGTTGTCTTAGAGAAGCCTAAAGTAAATGTCTCAGCCTCTTACCTGTTTTCTTCATAAGCCTCATCAAAACTTACAGTTCTCTGTTTATTTGCCTTTTTATCTGTTTACTTGATTGGAATGGGGGAGTCTCTCTTCCCCACTAGAATATAAACTTTTTGTGGACCACTGCCACTGCAAGTTGTACCCAGAATTTAAAACATAAATTAATTTAGGAAAAAGAAGTCATTTCTATCAGAATTATAAACATGTGTATAATAATTCCCAAGGTTTTCTTTAGATGACAAGCTCTGGTTTAGAATCTAAAATTAAAATTCAGTGTATTGGGGTAACATTGTTTAGTAGCATTATATCATTTTCAGGTGTACAAGATTATAATCAAACATCTGTTTGGTGCTCACCACCTTTGCCCCTTTGCCCTGACCCCACCCCTTTGCTCTTCTGGGAGCCACCATTCTGCGATCTGTATCTATGAGTTTATTTTTGTTTGTTTGTTTGTTTGTTTGTTACTTTTTGTTGTATATTTACATGTGAGTGAAATCATAGTGTTCTTATCTTTTTCCGTCTGACTTATTTTACTTAGCATAATCTCGAGATTCATCCACGTTGTCACAAATGGCAATATTTCATCTTTTTATAGATGAGTAATATTCCATTGTATGCATGCGCCATATCTTCCTTATCCAGTTCTCCACTGAAGGGCACTTAGGTTGTTTCCATGTCTTGGCTATTGTAAATAATGCTGCAGTGAACATAAGGACACACATATCTTTTCAAATAAGTGTTTTCATATTTTTCAGATAAATATCCAGAAGAGAAATTGCTGGATCATATGGTAGTTCTACTCTTAATTTTTTGAGGAACCTCCATACTGTTTTCTATAGTAGCTACACTTATTTATATTCCCACAAAGTACACGAGGGTTCCATTTTCTCCACATACTCTCTAACACTTATTTGTTTTGAAATTTTTTCAATTACAGTTTACATTCAATATTATTTTGTACTAGTTTCTGATAGACAGCATAGTAGTTAGACAATCATGTAATTTGCTTAATGATCCCCCCAATATTTCCGTACCCACCTGGCACCGTACATTGTTATGGTGATATTACTGACTATACTCCCTATGCTGTACTTCACATCCCCGTGACTATTGTGGTTTGGGTTTGCATGTCCTTGATAATTAGTGATGTTGAACATCTTTTCATATCTCTATTGGTCATCTGTGTGTCTTCCTTGGAAAAATGTCTTCCTTGGAAAAGTGTCTTCTCATTTTTTAAAAGACTTTATTTATTTTATTTTCAGAGAGAGAGGAAGGGAGGGAGAAAGAGAGAGGGAGAAACATCAATGTGTGGTTGCCTCTCACGTGGCCCCCACTGGGAACCTGGCCTGCAACCCAGGCATGTGCCGTGACTGGGAATCAAACCAGCGACATTTTGGTTTGTAGCCCGCGCTCAATCCACTGAGCTGCACCAGCCAGGGCTCATTTTTAAATTGAATTGTTTCTTTTTTGTTGTTGAACTGTACGAGTTCTTTGTATATTTTGATTATTAGTCCCTCATCAGAAGTATCATTTGCAAGTATCCTCTCTCATATGATTTACAAATGCCTGACTCAGTGCTAACATTCCTGGAACTCTTCTATTTCAAAACAAATCTTGTACAGATATATTCACCTTCTTTTTTTTTAAGGTTTTATTTATTTATTTTCAAAGAGAGGGGAAGGGAAGGAGAAAGAGAAGGAGAGAAACATCAATGTGTGGTTGCCTTTCACACCCCCCTGCACTAGGGACCTGGCCTGCAACCCAGGCCTGTGCCCCAACTGAGAATCGAACCAGGACCTTTTGGTTCCCAGCCCACGCTCAATCCACTGAGCTACACCAGCCTGGCTATTCACCTTCTTTTATTGGTGTGGAAATGATGTTTTGTAAGTGTATCAAGGTTGGAAGGCTTACTCCTTATTTTCTCACTTTAAGTACTTTCAAAGAAGGCAGTGCGCTATAAGACAAAGAGCATTTATTGGCTTTTAAGACAAATAGAAGAAATGGCTGTCAGCTCTCCCACTGACAAGCTGTGTCACCTTGCAGAAGTTACTTGACTTCTCTGAGCCCCATTTTCTACTTAACAGTAATACTACTTCCCTCATGGTAATGTTTTTGTCCTCACCCAAGGACATTTTTGGTTGCTTTGAGAGAGAGAGGAAGGGAGAGAGAGAAACGTCAGTGCAAGAGAGAAACATCAATTGGTTGCCTCCCATACGAACCCAGACCGGGGATCATAGGCACCCACACCAGGGATTGTTTGTGCCTGGACCGGGGTAAAACCCACAACCTAGGTATGTGCCCTGACAGGGAATGGAACCCTCAACCTTTTGGTTATGGAACGATGCTCCAACTAACTGAGGCACTCCAGCCAGGGCTCAAGGTAATTTTTTAAAGATGAAATGAGATTAGGATCACATAAAGATACCTGTCACATAGTGGGAACTCAATCAAAGTTCATTCTTTTCTCTTCAGGGTTATCCAGTAAATAGAACATTACTTCTTCATTACTTTATTTTTTAACGGTGTTACCTGGGCTGTCTACTTAATTTTGAAATGTTTTTGGCATCAATGAGATAACTGACCAGACCCCCAGGGGCTGGCTAGGTTCACATACATTCACTGAAACTGCAATAGTAGCATCCAGGCTCATGACTTTCCAGGCATATCTTTATTTTTTTTTTAAGATTTTATTTATTTATTTTTAGAGAGAGGTGAAAGGAGGGAGAAAGAGGAGAGAAACGCCTCTCATGCACCCCCCCATCGGGGAGCCGGCCTGCAACCCGGCATGTACACTGACTGGGGATCGAGCCAGTGACCCTTTGGTTCACAGGCCGGTGCTCCATCCACTGAGCCACAGCGGCCGGGGCCAGGCATATCTTTAGATACATGAGCATCATTTCAGAATGAATCCAAATTGCACTAACAGAGACTCTTTGACTCTGACTGCCTTTGTGGAGAGTATTGCAAGAGCAAAGACTCTATAGCTGCTAGCCGTTGGTATGCCCTGCAGCCTGTTTATAGGACTAGTTCATGCTTTGGGACCATTTTGAACTCAGGAATGGCCTTGAGGTGGAAAGACAAAAGGAGACTTTAGAGGAGTTAATGAATGGAATTCATGCAGGGAAATGTTTCCCTCAGGCCAGAACTCCCATTGATTCCTTTCACAGTCCCAGTTCCTGAGGCCCAGAGGCCTCCAGTCACTTCTGAAGAATGGCTGATCATCCTGATAAAGTAACCTGCCTTTTAATTTTCCATATCTCACCCAATTTAGAAGACCACTCATTTTTCCGTTTTAAGGCTCTCTTCTCTCATCTGTATGAATATCCCAAATGTGCTCCACTGAGGTCTTTACCCCTGCCGAGGGAAGACAGGCTCCTCTACCCTGCCTGCAGGATCTTTCTTCCTTGTTGTAGAAAGAAGATCTTGGAAGGGCCCTGAAGATTTTATTGCTTCAAGTTAGGCTTGGCCAAATTACTCACAAGCGCTGAATCCTCTTAAGAGTGTCTGCCTGAGAGAAGGAGATCTATTCAGGCTGGGGCCTGCATTGAGGCTGCCGACAAAGACCAATTAGTCTTGATTGTGCTGGCTGCATTTGGAGGGTGACTGCCCTCAGACCACCAACTCGTGCCACCAAAGTACTCATCCCACCCAGGAGTCAGCTGCTTTCCCTCAGTCCCCAGTCCGGCTTCACATGACCCCTGGGTCAGATGCCTCTCTCTTGCCCTTGCTTTTAGCTCCTGCCAGGTTGTGGGTAGCGTTCTTCCTCACAGCTGCATTCTTTTCCCATTCTCTTGGAAAGCTGGGCATGTTTTCTGATTGTCATGACAAATGAAGCAGTCTAACCTTCCCTACAGAAAGTGCACGTGACTTCATTTTGATCTATTTTGCCTCTTGGTGGCCCAGACGGTACACGTTATTTGGAGGAATCCAGGTCTGATTGGGATGGTTCCACCGTTTCTATGGCTGGATATTTCTGTGAGTGGGTGTTACAGTCACAGCTATGAGATGATGTATTTCATTCGGTCAAAGATCCTTTATTGAGCACCTACAAAGTACAATGCAATGTGAGAGGCTGGCAATTTAAGATATAACCTCTCCCGCTCCAAGACCTCACTGACAGTGAGGGATTAGGGCCACATCCATAAATGACCATGATAACAATAGCTTACTTTCTTTCAGCATTCAGCGGGCTGCCACCATGTAAGTGTTACACATATTTCATTTAATCCTCGTGGGTCCACAGTCCTTTATGCACAATTCTAAAATATAAAGCTTTAAAACCCCAGAGTTGATGCATATCATTGTTTCATAGCTCATTGGACAGCGAAAGCTGACCTGAACTTTTTCATGAACTAACATACGCCATTTGTCATTTTATCCCGTTTTGTGTAATTATGCTTTTGTTTCACTGTAGAAATATTAAGTGTTGGCTTTCAAGCTCTATCCCACATCCCTGGGGGTGTTCTGTAGGATATAAACTACATACTATATATATATTTTTTATTTTGGTTTTTTTTTTAAGATTTTATTTATTTTTAGAGAGAGGGGAAGGGAGGGAGAAAGAGAGGGAGAGAAACAGCAATGTATGGTTGCCTCTCACGTGGCCCTCACTGGGGACCTGGCCCGCAACCCAGGCATGTGCCCTGACTGGGAATTGAACCGGCAACGCTTTGGTTCCCAGCCTGCGCTCAATCCACTGAGCTACACCAGCCAGGGCCATACTATATATTTTTAAAGATGTTATTTACTTATTTATAGAGAGAGGGAAAGGGAGGGAGAAAAAGGGAAAGAAACAGTGATGTGAGGGAAACATCCAGTGGTTGGGTCTCACAGGCCCCCTACCAGGGACTGGGCCGACAGCCCAGGCAGGTGCCCCGACCGGGAATCAAACTGGCGACCTTTCACTTTGCGGGGTGATGCCCAACTCGTTGAGCCACACCAGTCAGGGCTGTACTATATTTATTTATATCCAAATTTTTCTGAATTCCCAAACTCCCCTGGCCTCAGGACTTTTAGATCAGGAGATGGTACTATTATTGTGTCGATCTTACAAATGCTGAAACTGAGGTTCAGAGGAGTGACGCAACTTTCCCAGACTCACGCCACAAAGAACCAGTAGGAGCACCACGATCGAAACCCAGTTTCATCTGGCTCCACAGACCCTGTGTTTAATCACTGAGCCATACCAACCTCTCTTCAGAAAACGGACTCTAACAACTATTAAAAAAAGGAGCTTGGACTGAGGGCTGCAGAGCATTTGAGGAGGAAACGGGAGGGCGGGAGGGTGCATATGGTACTGTCCCCTGAAGGAAAGAGCGAACTGTGAAAGAGGAAAATAATTTTGCCCAGGAATGTTTGGGTAAATAGCAGGCGCCTCTGGCCAGGGAGGGGAGAAGCGACACATCAGAATGAGAAGGTGGATCAGGGCCAGAATTTGAAGGCCCAGGATGACTAGACTAAGGAGTTTGGAATGAGAACCAGCTGCGTTCCCCTTGCAGATCCCAAAGCCTTTATTGAGCCCCATGCCATCCTGCTTCCATCCTACTTCAGAAGAGTAAAGAGCAGATATGAACATCCCCTATACTGTTGCTAGTTTTGTTTTAGTTCCCTTTATTTTCTATTTTTTTGTATCAAGTAGATTACTGCTGTGTGTCGAAAAAACAGCCGAAGACAGCAAGGTAGTCAAGAAAAGCGACAGTCATAAAATCTATAGTAGAGGTTTCTGTGCTGGGCTTTGTTGCCTCTTTGTCAGCAGAGAGTTAAAATTTAACCAGGACCCTCCTCCCTCACTGCAGCTGGCAGGGATTCAGTGGGAACACAGGTGGCACCCCCACGGTAACCCCAACCCCCCTCCTTCTGCGCTTAAACAACAGCTTCCTCCTCCTCCTCCTTCTCCTCTTAAGAATCCCAGGAAAGGTCTTAGGGGGACATAGTCATTACCGGGAATTTAAACCTGGAGTCTAAATATGTTCGCTTTTGTCATGACTAATCAAAGTTCTAAATTGATATTTTAGAAATCAGGTCCAGTCATGAGTAGTGAATTGAGTGTGCCTAATTACATTTTATAGTCATTTAACAGCTGTTAATAATGTAATTTTGTGTTATGCCTAATTTGCACCGAATTACTTTAATGACAGACATTGTATTTATTTTCCTTTTGATGTAACAGTAATCAAACACTAGGGAATCAACCTAGGCATGGCAAATGTAATTTATTATTTTTCTAAGTTCAAAAAGAAGGGATTTTTTAAAAAAGAATAAACCATATAAAATACTAGATTTAGTCACATAAATGCGTGTGTTTTCTCTGGCATTTCTTTTTGTCAAAAAATATTCAATGTACATAATACATTTGTTTTTCATTCAAGTCTGTACTGCCTGAGACAAACCAAGTGTTTGAAAATACACATTTGATGGATAAGCTAATGAGCTTCCTCCTCCCCCCATGCCCCCCAAATATCCTTCTGGAATGAAAAAGGCAGATTTCTAAATTTCTGGTATATGAGTTAAAGAGATACAGCACCCATTTAAATAGACTCCCCAATGGACACATGTATTTCCAAGGTGAGGCTAGAGGAGAGAAGTCGTGTAAAAACAGGAGGAAATACAGCTTTAAGAGAAGAAAAATACAAAGAAAATAGGCAAGTGTTTCTCCCACAGGCTAGAAGAAAGTTCTACATGAGATCTTTATAAGGGTGAAAATGAGGTTGAATTTTGGACCCCCAAAATGGTGATATAATTAGACTGTTATATTATGAAAGGTCTGCTCTGTATTTTCCTTTTTTTAGGTCTATTTTGTGGATTATGATATTTAAAAAGAAGAAAATCAAAACTATGAACATTAAAAAGGCAACAAATACACAGCTATCAACAATTGAATCAAAAACAAACAAATAAACATAAAACAAAAAACAAAGCAAACAACCAGAACAGGAACAGAATCATAGGTAGGTTCTGTATTTTTCCATTCACTGTAAGCACGTGAAGAACCGAGCACCTGACGTTTTAGCCACACGCGCGTGTTGTCTGCAGTCCTCACGGATTAACGCCCTTTGTATTTGAAGTGAGCTACAGGCATGGAGCCGAAGGAGTTCTCCTTGTCAGTGGGATGCTGGTTGCCATCACTACAACCACAGCTTGACCTGCCACGTTCAGCCTTTGCCTGATTGCCTCCTGGGACCTACATGGGAGGAACTACAAATAGATAGGTCTTCCCTCCAGGACAGTCAGAGGCGTTTGGCAGTTTGTTGAGACTCGGAGGCTAATTCCATTCCCATTATCGCTCAGGCCCCCATGTCGGGAGCACTGTGTGCCAAGAGGGGAGGGGGCGGTGGGACAGGTCAGCCCCTGGTGCAGGCAGTAAGGGTGGGGAGGGGTCCAATGACCATGGAGGACTCAAAACCAATAATAAAACTGACTACAAGTCAGGCTGCTTTTTATGTTCGTCGTGTGCTAGTCATTCCAAACAATGTCAGTGATAAAATACTGCTTCCTACAGGGTTGCCTCCTCCCCCAGATACCTCCCCAACTGAGATATTCTATTGAGGTGGTGGGTGAGGTGGGGCTCTGAGCCCTCACATACTGGGGGAGTTACTGAGGCCCCAAACTCCCCTGTCTGTACCCTTTTCTTGTGATGCTGGATGTTGTTGTATTAATCTGGCCCTAGCACGAATGTCACTTTTCTGTCAGCCTCTTACTGGCTCTGACTAGGAGCTGCCACTTCTGTACCCCACCTCCTTGTTCTTTGCATGGCTTTTGTTACCATCGCTGTTGTCCCTGCCAGTGTGAAGATCCAGTGCGAGGGTTAGGTCTCTCCCTGCCCTGGTTAGGTCTCTCCCTGCCCTGCCCTTTTTTAAGATTTTTAGAGAAGGGAAGGGAAGGGAAGGAGAAAGAGAGGGACAGAAACATCAGTGTGTGGTGGTTGCCTGGCCCACAACCCAGGCATGTGCCCTGACTGGGAATAGAACCGGTGACCCTCTGGTTCACAGGCCTGTGCTCAATCCACTGAGCTACACCAGCCAGGGTGGTTTGGCCACTCTTTATTACCTTCATAAAGGGAATTGTGGCTCCTTTTGCTGACAGAGCTGTCTGTTGAAGAATTTGGGGCAACTTGCAAAGGGCTGGCTTGAGGGTACTTCTGTGACACCACTTGATGTCTTACTCTGCCAGCAATCAGCAACTGTCCACTAGCCAAAGTGCATGGCTTTTGCATCTTTCCTGCCTCAGGGTGAATTTTCTCCTTACCCAGAGCAGAACCTCAGAAGTAGGTAGAGGAGGGGATAAACTTGAGGTTTAATCCTGGGATCCTGGAGACCAACTCCAAATGCTGAAGTTCTCTTCATCTGACCGCTCCTTTGGGGCTGTTTTAGTACAACCTTCCAGATTTGACCTTGTCTGTATGTCATGGGGAAGGGGACAATACCGATGCTTGAGTCGAAGAGCATCAAAACCCATATGACTGCTTCTGTGATCCACGGAAATAAAGAGGTTGAGTTATCCCAAGACAGCCCTGCACGAGCCCTGGCTGGTGTAGCTCAGTGGATTGAGTGCGGGCTGTGAACCAAAGGGTCACCGGTTCTATTCCCAGTCAGGGCACATGCCTGGGTTGTGGGCCAGGCAACCACACACTGATGTTTCTGTCCCTCTCTTTCTCCTTCCCTTCCCTTCTGTCTAAAAATAAATAAAATCTAGAAAAAAATATAAAATAAAATGAAAGTTTGCTAATATGAATGAAAAGAATGCTTCTATTTCAGAGGAGATACCCATGTCATCTGTAAATTGATTCACGACACAAGCTGGTCTGGGTCATATTTTCAAACCCCAACCGACAAATGCGCAGAATGTGGATTACCCAGAATGACCTTAGGGGTGTGTTGATGGCAACCGCTCAGTCTTACATTGCCATGTCTGTCTGCTCTGACTGTACACCTTTAAGCCAGCCCCTCCCCACCATCTATGCCCCGTTCAGGCAAGAACGCATAAGTAAAAGCCTTCAAGTGTGTTTTCTGCCATCACCTGATTTGCTCCACTTCATTCCCCACTTAGCTTCTGTTCTGTTCAAGTTCCTCTTAGTTCCTGTTTCATGCTGCTTTCTACTGGCTTAGATTGCAGTCATTTTCTTTCTTTCTTTCTTTCTTTTTTTTCCTTTCTGTTCCTGGCTTTCGTAAACTGGGTGTTCTCCCCTAGTTTTGGCTCCTGGGACTCACACTGTGGCACTAGCCCACGTGTTGTAGGTCTCGTGATATGTGTAAGTTATGTTAATATATCGGAAATCTTGTGGTGCTGAGGGAAAGTTTTAATTTGCTGGGCTTTTCTGTAGATGAGAATCTGAAAGGTCATATCCTGACCAACTGAATTAGAGAGGATTTGGGATAATATTGAGAAGGGATATGAGGTACTGAGACTTGATATTGTCTTCAGACTGGCAGGCAATAGGGATTGTTCACTTCTCTTGCTCTGAACGCATCAGCCTTCATAGCTACTTGCACTAATAGCGAGCTGCCAAAGATGGGGGCCATCGCCACCAACCGCCTATAGTTGACTAAAGGTCGCTACTTTAGGAGGTCAGGAAGGCCCAGGTTGCTAATTACTATGACAGGGAAGTGTTGTCCTGCTCATAAATTTGATCAAATCCTCGTCCTAGTCAGGAAGCTCAGCATGTCAGTCACTTATCACTAAGTATCTCAGAATAGCCTTAATTATGGTATACAGGCTCTCCCCCTACACAATGGACCCCCAGAGCAATGTCCGCGTCACACCAAGCTCAACATGGTCCAGATTGTGTCACTGAAAATCCCCCATTTGGGGACTTGGGCAAGTAGAAGTCTTTCAACCTCTTAGGAGGGAAGGAAGAACTCCTGCACCATGAAATGTCATAACTTTAGACAATGATGATGACTGTCATTTCTAAAATGTGGTCACACGTGCGTTGTCCAGACTCAGAGTCCACATTGCTGTGCTGAGTGAAACCAGACTTCCTGTTGAAGGGCAGCCCCTGCGAAGGATTCCAGCTGCAGTTTTCCTTGTAGAGATCTCTGCCCCCTAGCATGAAGCTATCAGGTGTTGGCTTTACAATTGGGCAATCACTTGTCTGAAAACTCCGCAACTTGGTGAGAGGTATTAGTGACCTTCTGATGACCCCACACCTACCCTTCAAACTCAATGCCAGTGTTCCTGCCTTAGCATAATGACTAGGAATGACAGGAAAGAGCAACTGGGTCTACGCAAAGGTGGTGTCAACAGAGAAAGAGCAAACTGATTGTCACGAGGAGGCTTGGCCCAAGAGAGAAATCATCTGGTCTCTCGGGAGTGAAAACGAGAATGTACCTGGGTTTCTCCTCCTTACCAAAAGTTGCAAGCCTTGGTTGATGGTTGCTAATTCGATCTTCTGCCTACTACTTAATGCAAATGCCAGTTGGGTACAAACACTTTTTTTTTTTTTTTTTTTACCAGTATTGCCAGTTTGCCCTGCTTGTCAACAGGATCGACAGAACACTAAGGTCACCAGAACCATTTGAGGTTCTGAGTGCTGTCCTGATAAACACCTCATTTGCTCTGACCTCAAAGTGTAGAAAACAGTCATTAACTAAGAAAAAGAAGGCAAGGAGAAAGCGGGATGTCCTACCCGAATTCACGTGAGGTCTGAGCTGTGGAATACTTTAATGGCATTGAAGCGCATAGGAGCTTGGAAGAAAGGAGAAAGAAACAGGTCCTGACCAGGAGTGTTGCTGGGGGGAGTGACTAGGAGCATGGGCTTTGGAACCTCAGACCCCGGACGGTGATCCTGGCACTACCACTGACCACCTGTGTGTTCTTGGCCTAGTAACTTGCATTCTAAGTTTCCTCACCAAAACCCAGGGCTAGAACTCCCTATTTCCCATTCAATGTTGCTGTGAACCGAAAACTCTTCTAAAACCATAAAAGCTAATAAAAATAAACCCAGTGGCCCTGGCTGGTGTAGCTCAGTGGATTGAGTATGGGCTGCGAACCCAAGGGTCGCCGGTTTGATTCCCAATCAGGGCACATGCCTGGGTTGCAGCCTGGGTCCCCACTGGGGGCCACAGGAGAGGCAACAACACATTGATGTTTCTCTCCCTCTCTTTCTCCGTCCCTTCCCCTTTCTCTAAAAATAAATAAATAAAATCTTTAAAAAAATAAAATAAACCCGATGATAACTGTCGTGCCCACCTCAAAGGACTGCTGTGGACTCAGCCTGTAAAGCATTCATCTGTATTCTGCTTTTGATGCCTGGACAGGGACCCCACAGACCACATTTCTTCCCTGCCAGCGGGCTTCCTGTTCAGCTCTGTCAATGGAGATACTAGAGGAAGACGGCAAGGCTCCAGAAGGAAGAAGGGGCTTGGTCCTAACTGTGTCCTCCTGCAGGTTTTATTTCCCATATATATCCTCCTAACAACACTACTTCATTCGAGCAGGGGCAGTCCCTACAAGAAGTGGTAGCTGAATGCAATTTTTCATTTTGCCAGAAGTTAGAGGACCAGCCGTATCGTACTCCTCCCAGAGATAGCAACACCAGCCTCCTCAGATGGCTGGCTGCTGGATTCACAGGTCCACACCACCGAGGCCCGAGCCGGCAGTACCAGCTAAGCAGCTCCCTCCTCTCAAGGGCTGATTTTCAGTTCCACGGGGCCCCTCCTGTAAGCTTCTAAGTTTTAACCATTCCAACGTCTTCTCTTTGTTCTCCCAGGGATGGTGGATGCTTCCGGCAGTTGCTGTTTCTGTGATACTTTAGCATTTTCTCGTTACCTTCTCGGTGCCATAGAAAGCAACCTTATTATGCCTAGTTATCATTCTTTGTACTAATGATACTAAGTTCTCTTTACTTGTGAAACTGGTGTGGTGTGCTTTCTGTCTCTGACTGGACTCGGACACACTGCGTAGCTAATATTTATTGAGAACATGCTATGGGCTAGGTCTTGTCATAAGCATTTTATATGTTTTCACTAATTCAATCTCACTCTTAATCACTATGCTAAGGTATATGAAGGGAATAGCATAATGTCTGGCCTACAGGAAGTGCTCATTTAGTGTTGGCCACTCTTTTAGTTCAGGCTCCACCTAAACCTGACCCCGAAACAAGAACTACTGGGCTGCAGGTGGTTCATTTGGGAGTTAGCGTAAATGATGAATTGTGAGAAGTGAGGCAGGAAGGAATAAAAATGAGTAAATGTGCATTAATGAACACGATACTGCTGTGGACAAGCGGGATTCGGTGATGATGATGATAGGTAGGTAGATAGATAAATAGATAATGAGGAAGGGAGAGAGAAAATCAATATTTTTGTTTAGTTTTTTTAAAAATTTCATGTATTTATTTTTAGAGAGGGGGAAGGGAGGGAGAAGGAGACAGAGAGAAACATCAAAGTGTGGTTGCCTCTCACGTGGCCCCCACTGGGGACCTGGCCTGCAACCCAGGCATGTGCCCTGACTGGGAATCGAACTGGCGACCCTTTAGTTCACAGCCCATACTCAATCCACTGAGCTACACCAGCCAGGGTGAGAAAATTGATATTCTTGAGAGAAACATGGTCTTTTTAAAAATATGGTAAATTCTTAAACATACTTCCATGTTATTCAGGAAGAGGTTGAAAATAATAGGACAGAGGAAATAACGTCATGGAACAGAGAAGGGATTCAGGGTCCGAGGGGAGAAATTAGCTTTCACGAGTAGTAGGACATAGTTTTTCCATGACACAGAAAGGACTGGTGTCGCTGAACATAAATACTGTGTGGTGAGGAAGAGGGAGCCAGGGCTGAGGAAGTTCTGCCCTATTGCTTCGTCTTTCTCTCTAAGTTAAAAGACTAAAGGAGAGGGAGAATGAGGGTGGAGGTACTGGGACAGTAGTCTTGAAGAAAATGGTGAGAGAAAGTCAGCAAGATGGCAAAATAGGAGGTCTCCTGCTCATCTTCCTGCTCAATGACAATCGTTTGGTGGCATTCATGGACAAAAGTGACTTTCTGGGGGCTTTCAGGGATCCAGCCACAAGCTAGGAACAGTCTTGCCCTCCCAAGAGCCCACCAGGAGTCTTGTCCCTCTGAGCCCCTAGATGTAGGCCTGCCAACGTCTGTCACGCTGAAGGTCTCCAGAAGACCCTGTAATTCATCTCTAGCCCCTCCCAGCAGCGGGTGCCGTGCTGGCAGCCTAGGGTAGGGGACACACGCCCTGCCCACCAAAGCAGACCGAAGGGACCCTGCACCCAGCTCCAGCCCCTCCCAGCCATGGCCTAGGAGCTGTCTTGCCCACACAGGGATGTACCGGGAGACAAGTGTGTCTGTCCCACCAGAGGCAGGCCCACTGACCTCTGCCTGATTGTGGAGCCTCGAGTGGTGCCATTACTTGGTTTGCATGTCATCTTCGGGCAAACCCATGCCTACGCAGCCCACGGTCCTAGCTGGGCTTCGGTCTCCTTCTATGAGCAGTTCCTACAGGAGACTCCAGTTTTAGTAGTAATGTCAGTCGCTATCCTAGGTGCCTCCACAGACCTTGTTCCATTGAATCCCATAAATCCAACCTGTGAGATTCCACAGAAGTGTCTGCATTTACCAGATGAGGAAACTCAAAATGGTTCTTTCCCATGTCCACTTTTACACAGGTCCTGAAATGACATGGCTGTGATGTAAACATGAGCCTGTCATGCTCTAAGCAAAGCCAACACTCCCTCTACCATGCTACCCCAGACTAGTGCTCCTGGCTTTGAGGACTGGGAACATGTTTCTAGAAATTTCCCTTTGGTCCCAGCCTGGAAGCTGGAGCCCTGCTGCTTGCTGCCCATCAGCCTATCCCGATGCCCATGCTGTTCCCCTTAGAGCGCCCTCACACCCAGAGTTGAACTTGTTCCCTAATGCTTATTCCCCCAAGAGAACAGGACTACCTGTGTACCCTAGTCCCTCCCAGGTAGTCTTGTTCAATTGCAGTCAACTGGTCCCCGCTGGTTGTGTTCAGCACGTGCCTGAGCTGAACCAGTGTCGTCTCTATGGCCCTGTCGAGTGAACAGTGCTGTGGCGCTCATCCTTGGGTGCCTCTGCAAAGGCAAGAAACTGGAGCCGTGTCAGTCCCGACATGCCGCCAAGAAAGAACTTCCTCCCTCGCCCCCGGAACTGCCTAGTGCCAGATCCAAGCCATTGAGGGGATTTTCTGGCACAGCCTTCTGAACCAATGCAGTGCCACAGAGAGGAGACAAATTGAGGGAACCAGTGTCGGTAGGGGTAAGCCTCCAGAATCGCTGAGCACGAGGAATCCAATAGGAAGGGCTGGAGAAGAATAGACGCCACATTCAGTAAGGGAACCGATATCAAACCGGAAGAGATAGAGGGAGGTGGAACAAGGACTTGCAAGTTGTGCTTGAGGTCTGAACCCCAGGAACTTTGAGTTCTCCTTGGGGGTTTCATGTGCTCTCATCAAATGGGGCAGATCTATGAGAGGGAGAACATGAGGGGCCCACCCCTGGGACTCCCCAAGGCTTCATGCATGTTCCTTGTCGTTGGAGAGGCTGCGGGCTCCCCGAGCACACTGTCAGCTGTAGCCTCCAAATGCCAGCTTCTCCTGTCTGTCCTTAGTTATAATGAGAGAGCAGGGTCCTGTTACGAACAGGCACAGTGCTTGTCCTGTGAAGACATCATGGGCCTGGAAAGCTTGGGATCCTTGGATATTCCACTGGACATGCCTCGGGTGTGGATTCTGGCAGGAAGGACCCAGACTGGGCAGTAGTCCAGAGCAGAGAGCACTGGCTGGAGTCCCGGTTCCCTGACCTGGCCCGCTGCCCTCCTTGGCTGTCGGACAACGTTTGTAGAGCCTGCAGACATCTGAACGGCTAGGAAGCTGCAGGAGCTGGAGACACAAGAGGGTCCCCTTTGCCTCCTTCTGTCCTCACTAACGGCCTAAGTCCCTTCCCAGGGTAGCAGCTGGAGGATTAGCCTCTAACCAGATGAATGCAAGGCTGCCCTTAAAGGGGTCGCCCAGCTGTCGAGTGACACAGGTGCACATGAGTGGCCCTGATCCTCACCCACACGCCTGGCCAAGGTGAGGGCTGTAGGCCAGGCCATAGTGGCCCTGCCCGTATTTTTGGAGTACATGCAAATTTGCCTGCCAATCCCGTGTCATTGCTAAAATGTGAGCCTTGGCAGGCACAGCAGTCTCACCACTTCCATTGAACCCTGGGCGTGAGTCAGCACAGCTGACACGTGGCAGCCACTTGTGGGGATGTCTCCCCACATAGGCAGTCCTCTCAAGTATCTCTAAACCCTTCCCCGGATACTTATTTCACCTGATTGCTCCTTCCCTTGGGGAGCTCTCTCAGGCACACCACCCCGCTCCTCACCTTCTCCACTCTTCTCTCCATTTTCTGCACCCGCCCTAGCCCTTATCTCCCAACACACACACACACACACACACGGAGTTTGTCACAAGGCCAGTACAGTTGGGTTATTTTGTTCCATGCCTTCTGGGAGCTATTTTGATTCCTCCATGCCTTCTGTCACTGGGCGCGGCTATGTACCTGTACTTCTGCACCTCTCCACGCCAAGTATTGTGGCAGATCGAGGATATAATATCCTGTCTCCCAACCAAATACAGATCTGGCCCTACAGTAAAAATGACTTTCAGACCCGTAAGATGCTTCACTTGTCCATGTGCCTCACGATGAGTGGTTTGGTGCGGTCGGCAGGGCCGCTTGGATTGGTCCATTTCATAGAGGAAGCAAAGGACCTGAGAGGGCTTAAATGACCTGCCCACAGTTAGTGACAGAAGTAGATAGCAAGCCTTCATCTAGTACTTTTTCTTCTCTGCTTCTACACTACATTTCTTTTCGAAAGACAACACCAACGAAGGATGGCCGAAGTTGCTGGTGGTGCCAGAGCTGTTAGTTACTGTGTCACGTGGAGATAATGAGCTTGTGCCAGAGTGTAAATCCGTGCACTGCTTGCTTCATCAAAACATTCTCGCTGTGGAAATAAATTACCAACCGAAATAAACAGCATGCTCAGTGACATAGTCAACTGACATGAGCGTGAAGTTTCTAACTCAATGCTATCCCTGGTGCTGATGGCTGTCCAGCCCGAGGCTGGACCTATTGCAAGACTGTGCCCCAGCTCCTGTGCAAGGGGAATGTGTTGTCACAGGGGCTGGAGTCATAGGTAGCATGGTTATGGGTTAACTACAGGCCTTTGGGGTGAAATGGCCCTATGTAGCCCAAAGTAGCTCATGGCTGCCCATCCCCAACCGTGTAGATCCGGGCTACTCAAAGAGCCCATCTGCATGTTCTTGAGTTAGTAGCTTAGGAAACCTGTTTGTATTTCCCACCTAGCAATCCCCAGGTTCTTCTGAGTCACTCACTTTCGCTTAGCAAAGTGTATTCACTTGTAATAAAGTTTATTCACCAGTCCTGTGCCTGTTGACCCTCAAGACCGTGCCTAGCTTTTTGTCTGCTTTGCTCTGTAAGGCAGGGGGTCTGACCTCTGCAGGATGTTTCCCAGAATGACTTCCCTCTCCGTCCAGCCAGGGGGAGGCACTGCCTGGAGCCAGAGAGAAAAGAGGAAGGGAGAAGCCATGGAATTTCTTCTACCTTCTTCTCTATGTCCCGTGATGATCAATTTGTCCCAGTTTGTCCAGGACTGTCCAGGTTTCGCCACTCAACGTCCCATGCTACAGGAAACCCTGCAGTTCCGGGAAACCCAGGAAGGTTAGTCACTTTGTCTCCGCTCTGAGCAGTTCCTCCTCCAGGGACTGGATCGCTTCTGTGGCTCCAGCCGCTGCTGGAAGGCTCCCGCCTCCACTGTCCCAGACATGGCCACTGTGGTTCCAGCTTCCACCGGGTGGTCCCTCCCCCTGGGCTCTGTAGCCCTCTCCCTGCCCTTGGCCCCTCAGCTTCCTGCTTCTGCTCGTGTCCAGATGCTTCTTCTTCCCTCCTGGCTTCTCAGCTCTTCCCACATCTGTGTCATCAATGCCTTCCATGAAATTCCCACCGCTGTTTACACTTCGCGTGTGTTCTGTTTTACTGCTTAGACCCTGACCGATGCAAAGCGGACGATAGTACTTACTTTATAGTGTTATCATTAGGATTGAATTAGTGAAATAAACCACTTAGGGAGGCGCTTGGCCCATGCTAGTTGCTCGTTCAATGTGAACTGTTGTTTTTATGAGTGTAGTGTGAAATAACATTTCCGTGCACTTGCCGTGTGCCAGCCACTATGCTAATCACTTCACAGCCATTATCTTATTTAAACCTTATAACACTTACACCTGGGTTAACATGTTCTTGAGTTAATTGCTGAGTAAACCTGTTTATATTTCACACCTAGCAATCTGCGGGCTTTTCTGAATCATTCACCTTCACGAAACCGTCTATATCCTTTATTTATTCAGCACTCTCTCAGGCTCTCAGGACACAAGGAGGGATGAGACAGTCTGTAACTTAATGAACACAGTTTAGTGCTGGAGACTCTGTGTCCACCGGCGGATTATTCCAGTGTCACGTGGGCAGCTCCACCTCAGTGACTGGCAGTGTGACAGAGTAGGAGATGGGGGCTCTGGGGCTACATTATCTGGATGTGGCTCTAGGCTCTGCCACTTGCTATATCTATGGCCACCTACTATAAAAGAGAAAAGTCACCTTAACACTCACTGCCTCAGTTTCCTTATATGGCAAGAGGAAACTTTCTATTTTTATGGCACTTATCTCATGGGGTCATTTTGAGGGTTAAAGGAGTTCATTTTTTTAAGATTTTATTTATTTTTAGAGAGGGGAAGGGAAGGAGAAAGAGAGGGAAAGAAACATCAATGTGTGGTTGCCTCTCACGTGGCCCTCACTGGGGACCCAGCCCGCAACCCAGGCATGTGCCCTGACTGGGAATTGAACCTGCAACCCTTTGGTTTGCAGCCCACACTCAATCCACTGAGCTACGCCAGCCAGGGCTCAAGCACTTTAAAGATTGATGTCAGGCCCTGGCTGATGTGGCTCAGTCAGTGGATTGCGCACTGGCCTGTGAACCAAAGGGTCGCCAGTTCGATTCCCAGTCAGGGCACATGCCTGGGTTGTGGGCCAGGTCCCCAGTAGGGGGGTGCTCGAGAGGCAACCACACATCGATGTTTCTCTCCCTCCCTTCCCCTCTGTCTAAAAAAACATTGATATCAGTAAGGACAGAAGAGACCAGGATTTGGGGCAGAAGTCAAGGGAGACTTTATCTCTAATGTTTTAAGTCTATATAAGGAGGAAGTAGTCAGGTGTCTGCTTCTTGTATATTTAACACAACCAAAAAAGGCACAACTTTGCCTTCTCATCCCATAACGATGTAAAGTATTATATATTGTTTAATTAGGATTGCAAATCACTCATTCTGGATGGTCATTAACGTTGCATTGTATAGTGCTTTCCTAATTGACCCTCATAGCTCCTCTCTGAGGTAGACTGATGGTGTTGGGGACAATATGCAGATGAAGAGACTGAGGATCCTAGAAATTAAACGGTGGCCCCTGGTCAAAAAATAAACAGAACGCCACTGTCTTCAACTTCGTCCAAGCCCCCATCATCTCTTGCTTGGACAACTGCAATCGCTTACTAGTTGTTTCCCAGGATTTTCTATGCTTCCCAATAAGTTCTCCACACAGAAGCTACAGTGATATTTTAAGAGTGCCGTGTCACTCTTTGGCTTAATAAACTCTTCAATGGCTTCCCAGTGATCTTAGTGTAAGGTTTCAAATCATCAGAAGGGCTTACTAGGCCCATCATTGTCAGGCCCCCGCTTGCTCTAGCCCCATCATGGTGTGACATGACCCCATCGTGGCGTGACATGACCCCATCTTGCACCATGTTCCTCCTGTTCTTCGTGCTCCAGCCACAGTGAGTTCCAAGTCCCTGAAACCTGTCATATCCCTTTCTACCGCCAAGGACCTCTCAGCATGTGCCATTTCCTTTAACATGGATGCTTTTTCCTTCCTCTCTCTGCCGAGTTATCTCCTACTCATCATTGACATCCCAATGAATGGTCGCCTCCTCAGGGAAGCCTGCTTTGACCTCCCTGAGGTAAATCCACCCATGATAGCTTCTCACAGAATCACTGGCTCTTGCTTTCCTAGGCCTTGCCACAGCTGTGACTTGCTACCAATTTATTTATTCATTGTCTGCCTCTCCCAGGAGAACGGGAGTTCTGCAAAGGTAGGAACCCAGTCTTGTGGCCGCTCATTCCCGTTGCACTGTGGCTAGCACACTGCAAGCACTAGACGAGTATCTGGAGAACCCGTGCAGGAATGAGTATGTCCTGGGGTCAGTGCACCTGAGATCCAGTAGGGGCTCTGCCAGCCTTTGTTTAAGCTTGTGCAAGTCCCACTCCTCTCTGAAGCTCATTGTCTTCATCTGTACCAAGAAAGAGTTGGACCAGCTGATCTCTAAAGTCCGTTCCAGTGCTAGATCGTTCTGAAATGCTGAGGCAGGTAGCAAGCACCCCCATTGTCTCCCTGGTGCTGTGTGTTCCTGCTAGAAAAAAATGATGTGGGCCCTGGCTGGTGTAGTTCAGTGGATTGAGCGTGGGCTGCGAACCAAAGGGCCGCAAGTTCGATTCCCCATCAGGGCACATGCCTGGGTTGCAGGCCAGGTCCCCAGTGAGGGCCATGTGAGAGGCAACCATACATTGCTGCTTCTCTCCCTCTCTTTCTACCTCCTTTCCCTTCTGTCTAAAATTGATGTGGAAAATTTGAAAACATTTCAGTTCGGCATGGATCACTTTCTGTCCATCCAACAGGCACCTACTGATGGGTGGACTTACTGAAGTAAGGAGCCCCATTCTCCTTACTTCCTTTCCATGTTATTGCAGTTTGAAATTTAGTCTTTTTAAAGGAAAAATAATTCCCAGTGCTCTTAAAATGACACAAAGTGAGTGACTGCCAATTAACTGAACTTGAAAGGTAATTTTTGCAAAATGAAAGGACATCCTTTGAAAAAATGTAGAAATTAAAATACAATTAGTAATAATAGAAGGCAATATCACCTAATGAATGGTTTGGAGAACAAACATTGGTTTCAAACAAGCCTTGGCTCTGCCAAGTCCTCTGTCCTCACTGGGTGTGTGACCTTGGACAAGTGACTTCCAGTTACTGAGTTTCCCCTGCTGTAAAATGGATACAATAGTAGAATCCACCAGAGAAGATGGTTGTGAGGAGCCAATGACAGGATGTATTTAATTACTTGGGTAAGTACTATACATCTTCAACAAAGTCTGTCCACTCATTATATGACAACATCTAAAAAATGTCTTCAACTCTGGTTATGGAGACAACTGGCAAAAGTACAACAGAACATGGCATGTTCAGGAATGAAAAATAATCGTTTATTTTTTTTTTAAGATTTTATTTATTTATTTTTAGAGAGAGGAGAAGGGAGGGAGACAGAGAGGGAGAGAAAGAGCAATGCATGGTTGCCTCTCACGTGGCCCTCATGGGGACCTGGCCTGCAACCCAGGCATGTGCCCCGACTGGGAATCGAACCGGACCGTCTGGCCCCCAGCCCGCGCTCAATCCACTGAGCTACACCAGCCAGGCAATATTATTATTTTTGAGCCAGAACTTTTGCAGTCCTTAGTGGCCGGTGTGCAGGCTACCAAGGTTAGCGCTCCAGAATATCCTCCAAGCCAGTTCTCAGGCCTCTAAATTCTGTGTCAAGTGAACTTCTGGGACATTTAAAACACAAAGGCGAAGGGAACCCCCACCCCCATCCCCAAGTGCCCCAGCTTTTCAAAGGGAACCCCTGCGCCTGGAAGAAGTCGTGATTACAGGGCATGCAGGGTGGCGCGACAGGGAAGCCCACGCCACAGAGCCCCAACTCCCAAATCCATCCTGGCCATCTCCGGGGTGGTGTTGGGGTGGGGGCGCACCCGACGGGGGCTGGGGCATCTCGGCATCCACTCGGCCCGGCCCCTGGAGGTGTTCCCAGGTACCCGAGCCTAGCGGGGCATTCTCAAGAGCTGGCTGCGAAGCTTGAAAAGGGCCCGCCGCTGGACCCGGCGTTTTATGTTTGCCAAACAAAGCATGAAGGGAGAGTGAGCAAAGGGGGCGGACCAGCCGCGGCACAAAGGCCAGGGGCGGGCCGGGGCTGGGGAAATACAGTTCAGTGGGCCTGAATTGATATGCTCAGCCCCTAAAGCCCCGGGCTGGGCGATCACAGGGCATGAAGCCCTTGCAGAGAGCACTGTGCTGCATTGATCCAATCCCGAGCCAACCAGAGGCTGCCCAGGGGAGGGGAGCAAAGGGGGAGGGGGGAGGGGCGCGGGAGTCTGCAGGGGCCGTCAGCCGCAGATTAGGCACTTTTCTTAGAAATGAAGGAATCTCCCGGTCTGAGCGCCGGCCCTCCAAATGAAGCGAGTCCTAGAATCCAAGGGGCTCCCGGGATTTTGTGGGGAGCGGTCATGCCGTGGGGTCAGCCACAACAAAGATGTTGTCTGTTCCTCTTCTGGGGAGCAGCTGCGAGTTCTGTGGGGTTAAGAGATGTAGGTGACTTTGGTCCTACACCAGGCCATGCCGTGCTCGGCACAGACCCACCACCTACCTGCAGTATCTGACACTGTTAAATGGTTGGAGGGAGACAGAAATTGAATGGACGTGGGAAGGACACATGTGGTTCAACCAGATGCATTTCTGTTCCCTTGGGTCTTGTTTAATGAGTATTTTTGACTGTGTGGCACTGTCTCATTTAAACGTGATTATGAGTGTTTTATTTCTCTCTTTGTACTTTCTTGTGTTTTCCAGATCATTGAACAGGGATTTTTTTTATATACTTAGAAACACTATCAACAAATACTGTTCAAAATAGAAATAAGACAGGCTGAGCAGACTGAAGGGAGAGGCTTCAGAGACACTGAGATGATGACAATGTAATGATGATGCTACGTTACAAGTTACCAGTACCCAATTCTGATCACATGCACGGGTCATACATATTGTTTCTCACAACCACTCCATACTTAACACAGGACCCGGTACACAGCATTGAGTAAAGATCTGCCTCTGATGGAACCCAATGCCGTTGGACGGACAAAGTAGCTGAGCTTCAGAGGGGCTCGGTGTTGTCTAGCTAGGACTGCAGTCTGCCAAATGCAAAATCAGGGCTCCGTCCCCTAGCCCCCATAGAATCCTGAAGGGCTTCTTCAAATACAGGCGATTTCATTTCACTCCTCCGTGTTCATTTCTGGACTATGAGGCCTCAGATTTCCTTTCTGAAGACACAAGATTTTGTTTGTTTTTGTCATAATGACACACTTGGCGTCATTAAGTATCCTTGGAGAGGAATCTTTTAGTTGCATTAGACACAGGGTTTGTGGCGACCGAAAGCCTTGGGAAACCGAGGTCTCCTAGCAGGAAGAGACCGGCAGTTAATAGAAAAAAGCTTTCTGGGGGCGGGGTTTCTGCATTCTCTTAGAGCCTACTTTAGCATTATTGCCAAGGAAAAGCTTAGGCCATGTCTGAACGACACTGATTTGTGAGTATAAACAGTTCAAATCTAAGCAAAGGGGTTCTTACCCAGAAAAAGAGTTTCCCATCTATAGCTGCTTTCCTTGACTTGTAAATCATAACTGATAAAAAAATACTTTACACTTTGCCTTGATTTGGACTTCACGGAGGGAATCAAGGCAAGTAATTGAGCAAGAATAGGCTTTGTAGTGTTGTCATTATCGTATAAACCATTTTATTTAAAATTCTTGAAATAGGTTTGCGCCATAATTTATTATAATTCTTGTCTAAAAATGTCTTCATGTTAATCTCAGTTTTCTTGCTTGAAAGTATCCTTTGCCAGTATTATGTTTTCACTTGAAGCATTTATTATAGTAATGAATATCAATTTACTTTATTTTTAAATTTAGTTCTTACATGTGGTTTTGTGACATTCTTCAACTCCACCCGAAATATTTTTCTTAAAAATGCACCGTACAAATCCATACTAATTTAGTCTATCAAATTTCTTGCCTTTAGTATGACACATTTCCTGGCTTTAGTATGAAAGACGGCATGAATATTTCCCTGAATATATTTCCTGCCCTGAAAAACTTATGAATGAAACAAGACTTCAGGATTGCATGACATAAATTACGTACTAATTAGGTAGCACAATGTAGAAGACTGGGAGGGAGAGAGGAAGGGAGAGAGAGAGCTCTGAAAGGTATCGGACAGGGGCTCCGTGACTTCCTACCAGTGTGGTCCTGAGCAAGTTGCGTTACCCTCCCTGGGTCTTAGTTTACTTATCAGTCAAAATGCTTGGGATTGTTAAGAGGATAAAATGAGATATGTGTGAAGACTCTGTTACACTAGGTGATCAAGAACTGCTCATTTCATTTTACTGCTCACAACAGCTGTCAGCTTCCTTCTTTATAAAAAAAAAAAGGATCAGTTTCCTCAACTGTAATATGTGGAGGATGACAGAAAATAAAGTTAGTGTAGTACAGAATATTGACTAAGTAGAGCGCGGACTCTGAACTCAGACTGTCTGAGCTCAAATTCCAGCCCCACTGCTAGCTGTGTGACCTTGCGCAATTTACTCAGTCTCCTTTTCCCCATTGTACTACAGTCATCCCTCGCTGTATCGCGGTTCACTTGTGGCTTCACTGTATCGCGGGTTTTTAAAAATAATATATCTAATTCTGTATCACGGAGTTTTCGCTATATCGCAGGATTACAGTTCCGTAGGTTTCAGAGTGTAGAAAGTGTTTAAGAGCATATGAAGTGTTTATAAGAGTGCGGGAAAGCTTAAGAAGAGAGTGGGAAGGGTTTATAGGAGTGCAGGAAGGGTTTATAAAGCCTTAAAATATATATAAATAATAAAATAAATATAACGCCACTACTTCGTGGATGTTCACCTATCGCGGGGGTCTCTGGAACATAACTCCCTCGGTAGGTGAGGGATCACTGTACTGTGTAGAGAGGGGTGGTCAGGGGCTGGTCACAGTACCCATACCCAGGGTTGTTATGAGTAGGTGAGTTAAGCACTGAGCATAGCGCTTTCTAACTTTTTGTGCCTGGCTTCCTTTGGCTGTCTGCTAAGGCCTCTTGACCCCTTCTCAGAATAATACTTTTAAATGCATAAACATAAGACTTCAGAGTACAAAGGGAAACTAGTTATAATGACAAAGTTATCAATGTATTTAAAAAATAGGTGCTTCCTTAATTGTGCATTGAATAATTAACACGATTTAGCAGTCTGTGTAATACCTATCACTATTTCAAAGTGATACTGAATGTAAATGATATTTGTGAAATAACTGCAGTGTACTATGAAAGTGTCTGTGATATTTATATTGGTGATAAAGTCACAGGTACTGCTAATATGACATTGATACGTTACCTATATTCATAATTGATGGAAAGCTTGCTTTCAGTTAGAGGTTAATGGAAATTAAGTTCTAATTTTTTCCCATTTAAATTTATGGGCAACAAATTAAGAATGAAACTCCGATTAGCGCAATAAATGCCTGCTATTATTTTTTTTTAAAGATTTTATTTATTTATTTTCAGAGAGAGAAGAAAGGAGGGAGAAAGAGCAATGTATGGTTGCCTCTCACATGGTCCTCACTGGGGACCTGGCCTGCAACCCAGGCATGTGCCCCGACTGGGAATCGAACCGGGATCCTCTGGTTCCCAGCCTGCGCTCAATCCACTGAGCTACACCAGCCGGGCAAATGCCTGCTATTATTACATCAGAGGGCTCATGTGGATTGTGTGAAATAATGAATGTGACAGCCATGGCAAATGCCAGGCTCTTCATACAGGAAAACGATTTCAACTGTTTTCACCCACGTTTGACATGAAAGCAGCCATTAATATTATGTTTGAAAATGGGTATGGCTGTGTTCTAATAAAACTTTATTTACAAAAACAAGTGGTCAGCAGCCAGGATTTGGCCCATGGACCATAGTTTGTTGGACCCTGCATTAAAACATTGTTCCACCCTGGCTGGTATAGCTCAGTAGATTGAGCACAGACCTGCGAACCAAAGGGTCACCGGTTCGATTCCCAGTTGGGGCAGATGCCTGGGTTGCGGGCCAGGTCCCCAATTAGGGGCACGTGAGAGGCAACTACACATTGATATTTCTTTCCCTCTCTTTCTCCTCCTTTCCCCTTTCTCTCAAAAATAAATAAATTCTTTAAAAAACAAAACAAAACAAAAACATTGTTCCTTGAAGAATGTCAGATTCAACCCAAAACATTTTAACTTGTCATGCCTTGTCAAGTACTTGGCACAGGACCCTACTGGGAAATGCTGTGAATACTCTATAAAAACCAGAAATTGTTCTATAAATGATAGCTAATCAAAGTATAGGGTCTGGCAGAAGTAACACCTGCTTGAGTGTGGTTGGAAGGGTAATAACATGGGTGTAATCATTTATAGTTTTACTTTGAACATTTCACCTAAAATGTCCTGTGGTGTGCTTGAGTGTGATATCACCATGTTACAGAATTCCTTGCTTATGATTTTGTAGTAAAAGATTTTGTAATTAAAAAAAGAGGTGTTATTTGTGCCAGACCCTGTGGATTGACTTTCCTTCGCGTGTTACCTGCTATGATGTCTAGACTTGCCTTGTCTGGGAAGACACAGAGAAACACAAAGCCAGTAACGAGGATGACATACTGGGTAATAGAAGTAGCAGTGCTTTACTATGTGAGGGAAGCAAATGACATGGAAACTATTAATAACAATATCACCGCATGTCTGGCCCTTTCTCCGAGGAGCTGTAACTGCCCTGCAGCTCTTGCCTGCTTGGCACACTGTAGGTGTTCAGTAGATACTTGCTAGTTGATTGACTGTCCCCCGTGGTCCTGAGGAGTCTTCAAGGAAGAAGAGAGGCAAGCGTATGTGTTTTGCTTACAAGCATATTTCAGAAATCTTCGCCCTTCCATTGTACAGACAATGCTCTGGTATATCTAGCATTGATGGAAAGGAAGTAAAACAAGAGAAAATGGTTTGGGACTTATTAGAATGGAAAAGGAAAGGTACTGGGATGGTTGCTCTTCTGACGGAAATATCTCAGGGTGACAAATATTATGGAGCAACTACTAAGTGCCAGATGCTACGGTGAGATAGAGCGAAAGAAACAAAATAGCCAGTGGCTTTTTGCTCCTGCAAAATTGTATATAATAATAATAATAATAATTAATAAATAAATATATATATATAATCTCACACAAAGTGGCTATGTTAGTGAAGAAGAGATGACAACTTAGAACTGGAGATCTTAAGTCTTCCAGCTGGCTGTGGAAGTAGGGTGACTGGAGCTAATATCTCTTGGTGTCCTTTGTTTCTGTCCCCAACGCCATCCAATTCCTTTTTTCTTGTCTTGCTCAGCATTTGCCTTAAACTGGAGGGATGCTTCTCATGTCAATGTTACAAGACATTGTACACAGAGGGCCCACGCCATAGGTGAGTATGGTCTAACTCCAAAGTGTCTTACACACGAACACTGCCGAACATAGGCAGCTCCCAGTGTATGACTTTAAACACAGCCCCTTCACGAGAAAAAAAAAGAATTGCAAGACTTCAAGCCAGGTCCCAACACTGGAAACTGCCTTCAGCCGTAGAAGTCTTTGCCAGCGGCTCCTGCTTCCTCTGCCTGCTGAAGTGGGAATATGTCTATTGCGTCTGCCAGGGCAGCGGGCAGAGCTGTACTCATGTCAGGCTGAGCCACTACTCTGGAGAAAATTCTCATCGAAATCGTGTCACTTGGAACCTTGAGTTTTATAGATGCCAGACCATATGTCTTCTGTTTTTTTAAGCTATTGTTTAATCTACCCCTGCATCACAGAGCTGGTACTACATAAGGAAGTGGGTCAGGGAGTTCCCCTCAGTTAACTGGGCACCATTCAGAGCTTTGGTCCTGAACCATTTCACACTTTAAATAGTTCTCAGTCCTCCTTTGTCACGGTCACCCTCACCTTTACACACCACATGTTTAGTATTATTTCTCCAGCAGAAACCGTTGGTTCCTTCTTTATTTTATTTTATTAAAGATTTTATTTCTTTATTTTTAGGGAGGGAGGAAGAGAGAGAGAGAAATATCAGTGTGTGGTTGCCTCTCGCACGCACCCCCCACCAGGGACCTGGCCCAAAACCCAGGCATGTGCCCTGACTGGGAATAGAACCAGTGACCCTTTGACTCATAGGCGCCAATCCACTCAATCCATGGAGCCACACCAGCCAGGGCTGGTTCCTTCTTTACTATTGTCTAAATTCCCTTACCCTGTGGGGATGCGACTCACTGAGGCTTCCACAGTGCTAGGGTTGTTGCAGAGAGTATCCTGAATATAGCTGCAAAGATGCCCAAATCCAGAGAGTGTGAAGAGAGAAGCAAGTGGGGAGTAAAAGTCACTAAGCCAGAGAAGGACATGTAAATATGTCATGAAGCTGAGTAGCCAGCGGGGAATTGTTATTGAAAGCCAGGCTGTGCAGCCAGACAGTGGAGGAAATCAGAGTCAACATTAGCATGTTGAGAAAGTGAGCAGGAGGACCAGCGTAGACGGATATCTGAAACAGGTGTATTATTCATGGCCAATTTCACCCCTCCTCCAAATGGGACATGGGGTGCGTGGGAGGGCCCAATGTATTTAGGAGGCCAAGGGCTGACAACCAGTTAAGGTCATCAGTTAAAGTCGGCTAACTTCCAGTTCCACAAGCAGCTACCACTTATTTCAGTCACTTCATGTAACACGTGTTTCTGCTTTACTCATATGCTACATGTCTGTTATAGGTCAGTGTGGCTTTGCACTACGCAGTCACACAGAAACCTGGACCAGCAGAACATCTTCCGTCTTGTAGCCCCCACAGTCTTAGGAGTCATGTGTCACTTGTGTTTCAGTTCGCCCTCAGGTGGGGCAGTGTGAGGCTGGAAGCAGTTTCATAGAATTTCATTCCATGTTTTTGCCTCCTCCTCTGAGTGGAGAAGTCAGACGGAGGAGCAGCTCCAGTAATTTATTTTGATTGTGTTGGGTAAGCAAATAACTGACCTTAGGCATCAGTGGTCCAGACATAACAGACTAAAAATTTTCCTATTATTTGGTTTGCAATTTCCTTTTGATATAATCATTTTGGGGTTATCCCCATGGTTTCAAGAACACAACCTGCCCTGGCTGGTGTGGCTCAATGGCTTGAGTGCTGGCCTGCAGACTGATAGGTCGCCAGTTCGATTCCCAGTCAGGGCACATACCTGGGTTGCAGGCCAGGTCCCCGGTTGGGGGCGTGTGAGAGGCAACCAATTGATGTTTCTCTCCCTCTCTTTCTCCTTCCTTTCCCCTCTCTCCAAAAGTAAATAAATAAAATATTTTAAAAAAACAACACCACAACCTTCCAGCAGGTTAATTTCAATGTCTTCCTCCTCTACTTCCCTCGTCCTCCAACAGCATCCACCAGACTATAAATGGCATGAAAGCAGGAATTGTGTATATTTTACTCATCATAGCTAATATCTACTTAATGGTAAAATATTGAAAGCTTTATTTCTGAGATCAAGAATAAAACAAGGATGCCCACTCTTGCCACTTCTACCCAACATAGTGCTGTAAGTCCTAGCCAGAGCAATTAGGCAAGAAAGAAAAAGAAAAAGTATACAAAAAGAGAGGACAAAGTTAAATTGTCTGCCTTTGCAGATGACATGATCTAATATATAGAAAATCCTAAAAATGTCATAAAAACTGGCAGAACAAATAAACAAGTTTACTGAAGTTGCTGAATACAAAATCAACATTAAAAAATCAGTTGCATTTCTATACACTAGTAATGAGCTCTCTGAGAAGGAAATTAGGAAAACTATCCTATTTACAATAGCACCAAAATAATGAAACACTTAGAAATAAACTTAACTAAGGAGGTAAAAAATTTGAATACTGAAAACTGCTATATATTTATGAAAGAAATTAAGACATAAGCAAATGAAAAGACATGCTGTGCTTATGGATTAAAATACTGAATATTACTAAAATGTCCATACTACCAAAGTGATCTACAGTTTCAATACAATCACTATCAAAATCCGAAAGGCATTTTTATAGAAATAGAAAAAAAAAGTGATAAAATTCATACAGAACCAGAAAAGATCATAAATACTCATATAAATCTTAAGAAAGAAGAACAAAGCTGGAGGTATCACACTTGCTGATTTCAAAATATATTACAAAATCCAAGTAAACAAAACAGTACGGTATTGACATAAAGCCAGACAGATCGATGGAAAAGAATAGAAAGCCCAGAAATAATCCCATGCATATAAGGTCAACTGATTTTTGGCAAGGATGCTAAATATAAACAATGGAAAGGGTAATGGATTAAAGACTTAAATCTAAGACCTCAAACTGTAAAACTCCTTAAAGAAAACATAAGGGAAAATCTTCATGACATTGGTTTTTCTAATAATTTTGTGTATACGACAACAAAGGCACAATGAAATAAAAAATAACAAATGGGATTACATCAAGCTAAAACACTTTGCACAGCAAAAGAAACAAGTGAAAAAGCAACCTATGGAATGGGAAAAATAATTCCAAATCATATATCTGATATAGGGTTAATCTCCAAATTATAAAAGAAATTCCTACAAATTAAAACTAAACAACACCAACAAAAGAACAAACTAATAACCCAATGAAAATGGGCAAAGGACTTATATAAACATTTCTCTAAAGAAGACCGTACATATTACCAACAGGTAAATGAAAAATTCTGAATATCACTAATCACCAGGGGGAAAAAACCAAAACTACAACTAGATATTGCCTCAAACCTGTGAGAATAGCTTGTATCAAAAAACAATAGACAACAAGTGTTAGCAACGATGTAGGAAACCAGAACCCTTGTACACTGGTGGTGGGACTGCAAAATTACGCAGCCACTGCAGCCACTACAGTATGGAGGTTTCTTTCAAAATTAAAAAGAAAACTAACATATGATCCATCAATTCTACTTCTGAGTATTTATCCAAAAGAGTTGAAATCAGTAGCCTAAAGAGATATTAGCACTCCTACGTTCATTGCAGAACCTATTCACAATAACCAAGATGTACAAACAACCTAAATGTGCACTGACAGATGAATGGATAAAGAAACTGGTATACGAGGTCTGTCCAAAAGGTATCCAGTCATGTAATATGAAAAATAGAGATGTTTATTGAAGATACAAGAAATATTGTACATAGGACAGTGACACCTCAGTCCCCTTGAAGGTAGGCACCTTGGGACCTCACACAGTTCTCCCAATGGCCATCAGCTGTTCCATTGTATTTTCCTGAATCTCATCTAAGGTCTGAAATCTCTTCCCTTTCAAAAGTGATTTTAGTTTTGGAAAAAGCCGGAAGTCGCTGGGTGCCAAATCTGGGCTGTAAGGGGGCTGAGTCACCTGGGTGATTTGATGTTTTGCAAAAAAACTCTGAATGAGATGTGATTCATGACTGGGTGCATTGTCCTGATGAAACTGCCAATCACCAGTTGCTCATAGCTGTGGCCTTCTGAATCATCCAAATACTTTCTGCAAAGGAATGTTGAAGCTTAACACAAAATTTGATGCAGATTTGTTCCTCTACTGGCTTAGTTGTTTTGAATGCAACAACCACACAGTACACATGCTCACTCAATGGTGTCTACTGCCCCCTCTGACTAGTACAGTGAAGTCATTATTATTCACGCATGCACATTCCAGTCTGCTCTCCTAGGCTGCCAGGTTACATCAATGTTGCACAAACGGCTCTCATTATATTAACCATGGCTGGACTTTTTCCAGACAGACCTCATATGCATACAATGGAATACTATTCCACTTAAACAATTGAGCAGTATTCGACAGCATGGGTGGACTTTGAAGGCATTATTCTAAGTGAGATGAGTCAGTCATAGAAAGATAAACACTGCATTGCACTTATATGTGGTATCTAAAAAGTCAAATTCATCAAATCAGTGAAATGGTGTTTTCCAGAGGCTGTGGAGAAGATGGAATTGGGAGTTACTAATCAATGGGCATAAAGCGTCAGTCAAGCAAGATGAATAAATTCTAGAGATCTGCTGTACAACATTAGACCCATAGTCAACAGTAATATATTGTACACTTAAAATTTGTCAAAAAATACATCTCAGGTTAAGTGTTTTTCTCACAATAAAATACAATAAAAATAAATATTAAAAGAAACCTAAAAATGTGATATATCTTCTCCTATGATAACGATGGTGGTAGTAATAGTAGTATTTATTAAATACCAAATACCTTACTAAGGGCTCTGCATGCATTGCCTCATTTAAGATTAACAATAACTTGAGCTCCTTTCTATCCAGGGCCTCGGTTTTCTTCTGTAAGGTCGTGGGACACAACCCGGTGTGGGAGTACAGTGCTGAGGGGAAAGCAGACAAGACCTACAGTAGGAAGGTGCCCTGCTGCCCAGGAGCTACAGACTGATTTCATTGTCTGGCTCTCAGTGCTAAAGGTGGAGCATTAAAACGACAACCCCCGCTCTGGCTGGTGTGGCTCAGTGGATTGTGTGGGCTGTGAACCAAAGGGTGGCCGGTTGGATTCCCATTCAGGGCACATGCCTGGGTTGCAGGCCGGGTCCCTAGTGCGAGGTGCACGAGAGGCAATCACACATTGATGTTTCTTTCCTTCTCTTTTTCCTTCTCTTCCCCTCTCTCTAAAAATGAATAAATAAAATCTTTAAAAAAGAAAAACAAAAATTACATCCCCAATCTATTCGATGCTGCCAAAAGGAAATATATCCATTTTCTATTTACCATATTGAAGTTGTTTTAAATATCATCCCCATGAGAGATTATATTCAAATGGGAAAGTCTTAATAGAATAAATGTAGGAGCTACCAGTTGAGCGGTTTTCACCTCCGTGGGAGGAAATACTTATATGTTGACAGGTGATGATTTCGCCAGCCCTGGGACCCGACTGGCAGATGCTAAGTAGAATGTCACCCTGTCTTCCTCTGCCCTCCTCAGGCTCTTTCTGGGGAGGAAGTGTGCTAGAAATGTCATAGAAACTTCCCTCTTGAACCTGCCCATGTTTGCCCACCTGAGCCTGCGCGGTGCTTAGCTTATTGTGAGAGCTGCTATGGCGCTGTGGCAGCGGTGTCCAACCTGCGGCCCGCGGGTGGCGTGCAGCCCAGAACAGCTGTGAATACAGCCCAACACGGTCATAAATTTACTTAAAACATTATGAGATTTTTTTTGTGATGTCATGTCACAATGTATTTAATGTATGGCCCAAGGCAGCTCTTCTTCTTCCAGCGTGGCCCAGAGACGCCAAAAGGTTGGACACCCCTGATGGACGCAAATGAAGCCCTCTTTCAGCATCTGCTGGGTTAGTTTTTGAGGCACGACCCGTTGGTACTTCTAATTTGATTACTGTTGTTTTTAATCTGCCCTTTTCCCCAAAGCTTGCCCGTAATCATTATAGAAACCAATGCATACCATTTGGCAGCTAGGAACTGAGGATTTACCAAGTCACCTGAGCAACCCAGCATGTCTACAAATAGCCGATGGGATTAGGTTCCGTAGTTTCATTTGGAACTTGGTGCAGCTGACCTGAATAATGAAATAGGGGTCCCGAAGTTATGAATCCCCTCCGAGCATGGCTTCATTAGAATCCCCTTATTAAAAAAGAAATGGGACTTATCTCATCAGCTCGATTTTATGGCATCTGATTAGACCATTATTTTCTCAGCAGGTTCCTTTTCTTTAAACTGTTGACTATGGATGGCCTGCTGAATAGAATGAACTTTGGACCACTAAATTGCAGCATTATGGTTATTTAGTGTAATTTATGAAAAACGACAGAAGCCATGGTCACTTCTTATTGTTAATGATATCTCCATTTATCTGAACAGGTACGGGTTTGGAATATTTCTCCCACCCCTAATACTCACCCTGGAACACTTACCAATTAGAAACCCCCGAAAACTTATTTGGAGGTACAAACTCGGCAGATAAGAAATTAAAATTAATTTTTAACAGCACACAGTCTTAGGACCATCCGCCATCAGAAGCCTTTCAGGAAAGCTATGCATTTTCACTGTGTTTACCTAACACGTGCCCTCATTTGGTGTTTTGACTTAGGATTTGACAAATTTGGAAGAAGTCTAAATGGGGCGTTCAGTGTAATACACTACAGTAGCGCATCATCATCTCTCTGGCTTGAGATAAGAGGGAAGGTGTTGAAATGACGTAGTATTTATTTCAAGCCTTGTGACGATTAAAGCAGTATGACCCGCCACCCTTTTCTGATTGGTAGGACATCAGCAGTCGCCAACTGCATTGCAAATGTAAGAGCAATCCTAAAGCAATTGCTGCCTGAATCGAGCCTCTCGTGGAGTACTGACTAGGTGTGCTTCTCTGAAGCACCCAGTGACCAAGAGACGAGTGCGACGGAGTAGTAAGCACAAGGACATGCACTTCGGAGTGAGCCAGAGTTGCGGGTGCCTCCTTGTTTTACCAATGATGGCCTTGTGACCTTGGCTAAGTTTTTACTCTTCTGGAGCATTGATCACCTTATTTGGGAAATGGGGATGTCAATGCCAGCTTCATTGGATGACCTTGAGCATCATAGGAAAGGGCCCACGGAAAGTGAGTAGCTCAGCTTGATTCGCAGTGCAGGCTCCTGAACTGGTAGTGCTCTTTCTTCCCTTCTAGCGGAGCAAAACCCGCCGCCGCTGTATGGTGCCCGTGGTCGTCCTAGGAAATCTCAAGAAATTTTCCAAACAAAAGTCGTTTTATTCAACCTTCCCTTTAGAAATTAGTATCAGAGTTAGACCATCTAGGAGGGGCACGAGATAGGTTGGGGACCTGACAAAGCCAGACATCCCGGAGTGCGAAGTACACAGGACTTTCTTCTCTGGTGAAGCTTTTTTCAGTAATGGTCTACACTGGGACATCAGGCCAGCAGCTTTGGTTCAAAGTGAAAGTGCTCAAATAAATGACATTTCTCTTTGCCAGTGGCTCATGTGGAAAGAATGACAAAGATCCCTTGCCTTTGTGTGAACTGACCCATATAACTGAGCACTGGCAAATATTCAGTATGTCTTTGTGTTTTCACAGTAATGGCACTGAAAAATTATCACCTTTCCCCCGCCCCCGACCCCTGGTTTTTAGAAAGACACCATGGCCTTAATAGAGAATAGAGGGGTGCATGAAAGAGTGAGTACGGGAGAAGAGGCATTTTACACTTTACCAGTACTTGAATGCTGGCACTCTGTCCTGATTCTGTGGTTTTATCTCTACTTAACCACAGACATGCGCCTTTCAACTTCTGTGTTCGAACTTCAGTTGGTTACAAAGGATGGCCACCCTGCAATGATCCGTCCAATGCTCGGCACCGCCCTCTGGAACAAGTTTGCTTTCTCTCTCTAGATTCCATCTTTGCCTCTCCCTCTTCAGTAGTTGCCAAAGAAGAAACTCCCTTCCAAAAGCTTTCCATGGCAATGAGTGGATCATACTGAGAGTTAAACACCACATTTTTTACTTTTTCTTTATTTTTTGTGTTACTTTTTTATTGTCAAGACTATTGCAGATGTCCCCCCTTTCCCCCCAACTTTCACCCCTTCTACCGAGCCCCCAAAACTAGCTTAGCTGGTCATCACTGTTGGTGGGATCCTCCATTTCTCTGAGCTTGTGTTTGTATCGAGGGGACTTCTGTGACAGCAACACCACCAGTTTCCCCGCTCTCCGTCTGTTTGGTGCAAATGGGACAGAAGAACTAGGCGTGCCCCGTGTAGTCTTTCCTGTCACATCTGCTTGCCCACCCGGAGGGGAGTTTCTGCCAGGCATACTGGCTAACCTCCGCACCAAAGATTCGGCCGTGAGCAAGACCCGGGCCCTTCCCTCTGGGAGCTATTACCGTTTAGTGAGGAATCAGACAAGTAAAGAAAATGCCATCCAAATAGAAGGTTATAATCCCAGTGGTCAAGGAACACACTGGGAGCATAAAGAAGGTGCATTTGAACAACTGCATCATCAAGTGTCTAGATTCAGGGAGTTTAACTTAAATAAACATTGACTGAGCCACAATTGGGAGGTTGTTCTTGCAGCACATATATTAAGCATCCCCTCTGGGTAAAACCCTGTGCTAAGAGCTGAAGATATAAGGAAAAATAAGACATAGTCCATGTCCTTAAAGAGTTCACACTCTAATGGGGGAAACCTCAAAGCGCATTAAGACTTTCAGTACAGTGCAGAAATGGGGCCATGCACGAATAACTATTAGGAAACAGAGAAAAATGTTATTAATGCAGCGCAGGGTTCAGGAAAGGCTGCCCAGAGGAGATAACTCTTGAGCTGATTCTGAAGGAATGAATATGATTTAATGGGTTTTAAAATATTGACAAGTTCAATCCAGACAGAAGAAATGGCATAGTCAAAGTCACAGAGATAGGCCTGAGCATGGAGTGTTGAGGGATGAACTTGGAGGAATCAGATAATGAAGGACCTTGTATGCCATGCGAAGGACCTGGGAAACTTGGATTTGATCTTCTGTAACAACAGATTAGATGGGGATAAATCGAAAGGTAAGGGTATAAGCTAGAAGCCTGCTGGGCTATGAAGGTCCAAGAAATAGTTGATGAGGGCCTGAGCTAGGTCAGCAAAGGAAGTAAGAGAACAGAGAGATGTGGAGTTATTGGGGAGGTGATCTGGTGAATGACTGGTTCAGTATGTGGCTGAGGGAGATGAAGTCATCTGTGATGATTATCAGTCTTCCGGTTTGTGTCCTGCCAAGACTGGGGATATAGTAAAGCCGGGCTGGTGGGGGTGGGAGGAGGATGATGAGCTCAATTTTGGACATATCAAATGTGAGGTCTTTCCGTGGCATCCAGGTGTAACGACTTCCAAAGAAAGATATTTTGCAAAAAAGATTATGCTTGCTACCTGCTCTTCTTTTCTGATCTAAATCTGAAGTGTCTAATGCAGTAATCTTTTTTTAAAAGATTTTTAAAAATGTCTTTTTAGCCCTGGCTGGTGTAGCTCAGTGGATTGAGTGTGGGCTGAAAACCAAAGGGTCCTGGTTCAATTCCCAGTCAGGGCACAGGCCTGGGTTGCGGGCCAGGTCCCCAGTGAGGGCCACGTGAGAGGCAACCATACATTGCTATTTCTCTCCCTCTCTTTCTCTCCTTCCCTTCCTCTCTCTCTAAAAATAAATAAATTAAAATCTTAAAATATATATATATATGAATGCCTTTAAAAAAATGTCTTTTTAGAGAGAGGGGAAGGGAGGGAGAAAGGGAGGGAGGGAAACATCCATGTGTGCTTGCCTCTCACGTGCCCCCCACTGGGGACCGGCCCACAGCCCAGGCATGTGCCCCGACCAGGGATTGAACCGGCGACCCTTTGATTTGCAGCCCACGCTCAATCCACTGAGCTACACCAGCCAGGGGAAAAAATACAGTAATCTTAAATAGACACAGAAGAGACATCATAGAAGATCTGGAGCTCTACTAGGTATAGAATGAAGAAAATGAACCTCATCAGACCCTCCCAGCCTGCTCTGTGTCTCCCTGTTTGATCTTCCTGCTATTCCAATGCTAAAGCTGTCTAAGTAACTGCAACAACATACTCGGGGAGAGAGATTAGATTGGCAAAACTGTCACAAAATCTACTTTTCTTTTGACACACATTGCGGCTTTTGTAGTAAATGAAAACAGAATAACCTATAAACACAGAAGAATTGCAGGCCCATGTTCTTCGACCATGACTTTTGCAGGGAGGAAAACAAATGTGTTGGTTTTGCTCTTATTTGTGTCACTTTTTTTTTTTTAAAGATTTTATTTATTTATTTTCAGAGAGAGGAGAAGGGAGGGAGAAAGAGCAATGTACGGTTGCCTCTCACATGGCCCTCACTGGGGACCTGGCCCGCAACCCAGGCATGTGCCCTGACTGGGAATCGAACCGGGACCCTCTGGTTCCCAGCCCGCGCTCAATCCACTGAGCTACACCAGCCGGGCTGTGTCACTTTTTAAGTAATAACTTTATTGAGATATAATTCACATACCATACAACCAAATAAGACTCTGTTGTCACTCCTAAGATGGCGCAAGTTTGGGCATGAACGCAGTGACCTTGGGATAATGGTGGCTTTAGCATTGGGTCTCTGTCTCTTGCCTTGATATCTCTGTTCAGCTGTCATCCTCCTTCTGGTAGGCTACGCTAATTTCTGGCTGATTTCTGTATTATTTTTAACAATTCTTGGGGGGGCACAAATTGCTGCATAGTTTGATTTCATTTAATCCAGGCAGAGTTAGCTTCATGATGCAAATCTTTGAAGTGTGTTTTAACTCCAGGAGGGCTCTTCTCAGCTGGGTTACCTTTGTTAAACAATACGGCCTGTGTTTTAATGTGCTGCTCTCCGTGAGTTACCAGTCTCCTTCTACTTGTTTACTTTCAAAATCTCCATTGTTTTCGAGAGCACCTTAGGCTTGACTTTCCACACACCCCTTCATAAAGTCAGTTCCTTTGCGGAGCGCTTCAGAGCTTTCTGTTCCTTTGCTTTGAGCACTGCGTGAGGATGACAGCTTCTGGTCTCCTCAGTTTACCTCATCTAGTGAGGAACCTCTGTCCTACTAGCCTGTAGTGGGTGAGGGTGATCAGGACCCCAGGATTCTCTCCAAAATATAAAAAGTCCCCCAAGAACTCAATGGAAAAAGGCAAACAACCCAATTGAAAAAATGGGCAGAAGATCTGAAGGGACATTTTTTCAAAGATGACACACAGATGGCCAACAGGTACATGAAAAGGTGCTCAATATCACTGATCATCAGGGAGATGCAAATGAAAGCCACACTGAGACGTCGCCTCACACCTGTTAGAAGAGCTATCATCAAAAATACAAGCCCTGGCTGGTGTAGCTCAGTGGATTGAGTGCGGGCTGCAAACGAAAGGGTTGCTAGTTCGATTCCCAGTCAGGGCACATGCCTAGGTTGTGGGCCAGGTCCCCAATATGGGGCGCTCAAGAGACAACCACACACTGATCTTTCTCACCCTCTCTTTCTCCTCCTCTTCCCCTCTCTCTAAAAATGAATAAATAAAATCTTTAAAAAAATACAAGAAATAAGTGTTGGTGAGGATGTGGAGAAAAGGGAACCCTGGTGTACGGCTGCTAAGAAGCATACATTGGTACCAGTATGGAAAACAGTATGGAGGGTCCTCAAAAAATTAAAAATAGAACTACCACATGATCCAACAATTTCATTTCTGGGCATTTCAAAGGAAATGAAAACACCAACTTCAAAAATATATGCACTCCTGTGTTCGTGGCAGCATTATTTATAACATGGAAACAACCTAAGTGTTTACTGATGGATGACTAGATAAAGAAAAACACACACACATACACAATGAAATATTAACCACAAAAATGAAAGGAATCTTGCCATTTGGGACAACATGGATGGACATCGAGGGCATTATGCTCAGTGACATAAGTCAGACAGAGAAAGACAAATACCATATGATCTCACCTATATGAGGAATAAAAAAAAAAAGCCCCCCAAAACCCTCATAGAAACACAGCAGATTGGTGGTTTCCAGAGGCAGAGGGTGGAAGGTGCTCACTTCACAATATGTCCAAATATCCAATCATTATGTTGTACATCGAAAACACATACAATCTAGTGTCAATTATCCTAATTTTTAACAATTCAAAAATAAATAAAAATTTTAAGAGGAAAAAATGGAGAAAGCATGTGGGCTACACGATTTTTCATATTTCCTGAAAAAAACGCAAAATATGGTCTCACAGATAACCAAGTTCCAACGTGCATGATCCTTCTATATCCTGAAGCCTAAATAATAATTGGATTCCCAAAGAATTTTTGCACCTTCAAAATGCTAACCATTTCCAGAGATACTAGTAAATCGTAGTAAAACCAATCAAGTTCAATAATTTGGACAAGACATTTCTGGTCCACTCTCAATTAACTTGTGCCCAAGGAAGGAGACGGTCAGGTAGAAGGGAAAGTGTAGCTAGGTCACTTACTGACTTATGATTATGGTCAAGTCATTTAAAGGCTCTGGGCCTCGTTTTTGTTGCCTGCATCATTCGAAAGAACTTACAAGAAAGTACTTAGGAGGATTTTATGAGAAGTAAGACCTAGAAAGCTAAGAGAAATTTCAGATGTCTTAAAATGGGCTTATTTTATGGAGCTGATACACTGCTCCCTCAGGGCAAAAAAAAAAAAAAAAAAAAAAGGCATGCTGCTTTTTGCCTACGAAATCCAGTTGAACCATGTGAAAAACTTCAAAACATAACAAGAAACTCAATTATAATACTTTTCATTGATGTTTGGCTAATAATTCCTGATGAAGATGCATCCTTTCTAAAACTGAGCCGAAAGGCAATGCCGCATGGTTTAGCAACAAAACGTTTGGGCTCCCGCCTGACTGCTTGGTTTCAGAACCCGGATCAGCCACTCTCTAGCTGTGAGAGCCTGAGCAAATCACGTAACCTCGTCATTCCTCAGCAAAATGGGGATAACATCTTATGGGTAGTTGTAAGGTTTTAATGAATGAAAAGACATAAAGGTGCAGAGAGCAGTGCATGGCACAGAGTAAGCACTTTGGGAGAGTGATGAAGTCAAGGGTGTCAGCTTGGAGATTTTTCCCTTTTGAAAGTGACCATCCTGCCCTAAATGAATTATTTCAAGGTTTCCTAAAAGATAGCTTTCTTTCCTCAGAGGGCTTTGTGGAAAGAGCATGGAGGAAATGTCTGCCGTGCAAACCCGTTGGTAATCATGACCAACGTGAGAAGTCGCAGATCGGTCGGTCTAGGCATCAAGTCTCTGGAAGTGTTGGAACTGACAGCATGTCTGATCCAGTGATGCCATTCAAGACATTTAGCCAAGGGTGATGCTCTGGGATGAAATTAAAAGGAAAATGACAAATAAACTATGGCAACTAATCAATACGTGGCCCGGTATGGAAGCTAACGGTCCATTTCAAGAGCAGGATCTGGCTTTTGCAGAGCCCGCCTTTTTGTGGTAAGAACGGGGTTTTGTTATAACTGTGCTGAGAATTGCAGAGTTTAGTGCCCTGAAATCATTGATGTGGTACTATGAATGTTTCTTTCTTTTGTGTTCCTTAATAGTAGTTGGAAAATGAATGAATGATAGGTAGATGATAGATGACAGATAGATAGACAGACAGACAGACAGACAGTTATCTTAGTGATCCTATTTCAAGAGTACAATGTAACAAATTGAAATTTCAAAATAGGGACAGAGAGCCAGAAACACATCAGGGCTATACATGGATTCCATATGAAACATAAAAGCAAAAGTATATGTTTTTATCTTCTTTTTTTAACTATTTTATTTATTTATTTTTAGAGAGGGGAAGGGAGGGAGAAAGAGAGAAAGAGAAACATCAATGTGTAGTTGCCTATCACGTGGCCCCCACTGGGGACCTGGCCCGCAACCCAGGCATGTGCCCCGACTGGGAATCGAACCTGTGACCCTTTGATTCACAGCCCGCGCTCAATCCACTGAGCTAAACCAGCCAGGGCTGTTTTTATCTTCTTATTTATCTATCTGAAACTAACTGTTACTTTATTTTAGATACGGTTCTTAGGCCCAGCTCCTCAGCTTGGTCTCCTCATATAAGCGTTACATCCTCTTTGGGATACAATCTCCGCACTTCCATCCTTTACTTAAAAACTGATTTAGTGGTGTCTGTAATCTCTAGAAGGGACTGCTGTCTGTCCCCCAGAAGGCATGACCATAGGTCAGGCTGCCAGCCCCTTCAACAGGCACCTGTGGGATAAGGGGTAGGGGCACTAAGCACAGCACTGAGGGGCTGAGGCACTAGCTGAAGGGTTGCCAAATTATAGCCCATGGGCCAAATCTGGCCCACCGCCTGGTTTTGTAATTGAAGTTTTATTGGCACACAGCCGTGCCCATTCATTGCCTATTTGCCATGGCTGCTTTCACACTATAATGGCAGAGTCGAGTCGCTGCAAAAGAGACCATATGGCCCACAAAGCCTGGAATATGTGTTATCTAGCCCTTTCCAGGAAAAGTTTGCCAACCCTTACACTAGACGGTTGTTTGCAATTTCAAATGTTCTAACATGTTTGAAGTGTCTGGGCAGGAATCTAAAATAAAGCCAGCTATATTTGCTGCCTTGATTCATTTGCTTATAGTCAACTCTGAACAAGTCTGGCAGAAACTAACGAAAGGGCATTTCTCAAAAGCAGCCTGAGAGTGTGTCCCTTTGAGCCTTGGCTTCTGCAGTCCCTCCTTCTGGAATGTGCGCCCCCATTTCACCTCCTCTCTTCTTTCCCTCCCACTTTCTGCTGGGCTTTCAGGATTCGACCCAGGTCAAGCCTCCTTTGTGAAACCATCCCTCACCCCGCCCCAGATCCCAGGCACGAGGTAGCATTCTCTCCTCTAGTTTCCAGAACTCCGCGGCTGGCTCACATGAACTTGTTGGTCCCATCTGCTCCACTATGAACTCTGCAGGGACGGCAGCGATGTGACATTTGCCTACATAACTCAGCCTTAGAGTCATTTGTTAAATCTAGGCTCCTATTTTCCCTAAGCGGTTAGCACGTGGCCCCCACATTGCACCCCTATCCCTTTGCCTCCCTGTTTTCATGCTTAGCCTCTCCAGTCTGCAGCCAGGGTGGGCTTCTCATAGGTGGAATTCAGGTTACAATACTCCTCTGCCCAGAATCCAACACCGCCTTAGACTTGGAATCAAATCCAAAGGCTGACCATAGCGTGCACGGTCCTGCATGACCTAATTCCCTGCCTGTGTCTCCACCATTGTCTCTCTCTCATGGCTCTTCTCCTTGCAAGTTGAATGTCACTGGGCTCCTAGCTGTTCTTCCAACATGTCAACCATGCTCCTGCCTCAGGGTCTTTGCATTGGCTGTTCCATCCTCCTGGAATAGTGTTCTTCCGGATATCTGGCTCCTTTAATTCATGCAGGTCACTGCTCTGATATTACTATTCAAAGAGGCCTGATACTACTTCTCTTTGAAGAAACAAAATTGCCCCTTTTGTTTTTCTCTGTCCCCTTACATGTATATTGCTTTACAGCACTTATCACTCCCTGATATTACATAGCGTATGTATCTCCTTAAGTGTTTATTACCTGCCTTCCTCATCAGGCTCTATGAGGGTAGGGGCACTGTCTTGTTTAGTCTCTATTTTCAGTATTTGGAATAAAGCCTGGCATCTTGTAGGTGCCCAATAACCATCCATAAAATACAAATGAGGGAAAAAAGTGTGTCGGTTGATTCTGGCACCAGTACCCCAGTGTTTTAAATACTTCAGTGTCCTAATGTATGCCAATACTTTTTTCTTTTAATCTTTTTCTTTTCTAAGACCTTATTTATTTTTAGAGAGAAGGGAAGGGAGGGAGACAGAGAGGGAGAGAAGCATCCATGTGTGGTTGCCTCTCATGTGGCCCCCACTGGGGACCTGGCCTGCAACCCAGGCATGTGCCCTGACTGGGAATCGAACCAGCGACCCTTTGGTTCGCAGCCCGCGCTCAATCCATTGAGCTACACCAGCCAGGGCTGTGTGCCAATACTTTTTAATGAATGAGCAAATGTGATAAGGAGAGCATGGGTTTTAGGAGCAGACAAACCTTAGTACAAATTCTAGCTCTACTAGGTAGTAGTTGACATCTCTGGGCCTTAATTTCCTTTGACTTCATAAGGGCATAATTATAGCCACAACACAGGGTTGTCATGAGGAATGGATGAGATAATATGTGTATGGGGATTGTTTTAAAAGGGAAGTTACAAAATATTATGGATGTATAATTGCATTTTTTTCAAACAAGTGTTAATGTTTAGAAAAATGTCTGGAAGAGTATAGCCCAAAATGTTGGCAGGGGTCATGGGTGGTAGGCTCAGGAGTGACTGTTTTCTTCTTAGTACTTCCGTAATTTTTGTTTTCCACAACTAAGTACATTGTCTGAATCCTAAGAGGGAAACCAGCATTTGAAATTGTTTTAAAAGCTAAAATGAAAATAAGACCACGCCCTTCTCACCATACCATGCTGCCTGTCTACTTTGGTACTAAACGAACAAACAAAACAGAATCAGACTCCTGGACACACAGGACAGACTAATGGCTGTCCGAGGGGAGGGAGTTTGGGGGACTAGGTGAAAAAGGTGAAGGGATTGAGAAGCACACGTTGGTAGTGAGAGAATAGTCACGGGGATATAAAGTCCAGCAAAGGGGAATACAGCAGGGATAGAGTCCTTGTTTTTATTATTTTTAATTTATTTTATTGATTATGATATTACAGTTGTCCTATTTTCCCCCCTTTATTCCCCCCCACCCGCCCCACACGTCCCCATTCCCCACCCTTTAGTTTTTGTCCATGGGTCATACACATAAGTTCCCTGGCTTCCACATTTCCCATACTATTCTCAACCTCCCCCTGTCCATTTTCTACCTACCGTTTATGCTACCTATTCTCTGTACTTTCTCCTCCTCTCTCCCCCTCCCATTCCCCTGTTGATATCCCTCCATGACTTATATAAATCCCTTTAACATTTCATATAATAAAGGCTGGTTGATGATGAGCTCCTTGAACTTGACCTTATCTGAGAAGCACTTTATCTGCCCTTCCATTCTAAATGATAGCTT
>PVJI01013018.1:0-50538 GCA_004026765.1 Micronycteris hirsuta | reverse complement strand
CCAATGTAAATGTATCTTAATCCCTCTAATAAAAACCCTGGCTGGGCAAGCCATGAGGCTTTTTCCTGGAAATGGGAGGAATCAGCCACGTAGCCCCGGTCTTTCTTTCCCCGCGTGTCTCGGTATGAGGTTCATACACGCATCCGAGTCCCGGTCACCGACGGGTGTCGGCAGGCCCAATCTACCCTGTGTCACTCATTAAATAAAAAGCTTCTGTGGGGCTAAAGAAAATAGTATTAAAATAAAAAGAGAACCAACCGTATGGGAAAACATACTTGCCAGTGATACCTCAGACAAGGGTCTGATCTCCAAAATATATAAAAAACTCATACGACTCCACTCCAGGAAGACAAAAAACCCAATTAAAAAATGGGCAAAAGACTTGAACAGACACTTCTTGAAAAAAGACATACAGAGGGCCCAGAATCATATGAAAAGATGCTCAACATCATTAGCCATCAGAGAGATGCAAATTAAAACCACAATGAGATACCACCTCACACCAGTCAGAATGGCCATCATCAACAAAGCAATGGATAAATGTTGGAGGGGATGTGGAGAAAAGGGAACCCTACTACACTGTTGGTGGAAAGGCAGACTGGTGCAGCCACTGTGGAAAACAGTATGGAACTTCCTCAGAAAAATGAAAATGGAACTGCCGTTCGACCCAGCAATTCCACTGCTGGTATTATACCCTAAGAATCCTGAAAAACCAATTCAAAAAAACCTTTGCACTCCTATGTTCATTGCAGCACAATTCACAATAGCCAAGTGCTGGAAACAACCTAAGTGCCCATCTATAAATGAATGGATCAAGAAACTATGGTACATTTACACAATGGAATTCTACGCAGCAGTAAGGAAGAAGGAGCTTATACCCTTTGCAACAGCATGGATGGAACTGGAGAGCATTATGCTAAGTGAAGTAAGCCAGGCAGTGAGGGGCAAATACCATATGATCTCACCTTTAACTGGATCATAATCAACAAAAACAGAAAGCAAGCAAAACATAAACAGAGACATTGAAATTAAGAACAGTCTATCAATAGCCAAGGGGGAGGGGAGGGGACAATGGGGAGAAGCGTTTTCAGGAATCACTGTAGAGGACACATGGAAGGAACTAAGGGGGAAGGGGGAGGCTGGGGGGGAGGTTGGGTTGGGGGGAGGGGTCAGGGGAGGGGAGAGGATGCAAATAACTGTAATTGAACAACAATAAAGTAATTTTAAAAAATCAATTTAAATTCTTTCTGAGAAGAGATCTCATTCCATTTACCAGAGGATTAGTAAGACATTTTGAGACTGAGACTGAGACATTACTTTCAAAACAGAAAGAAAAACAAAACTCAAAACAAAGACAAAATTCAAGCAAACCAGTAATTTAAAATTAAATCCTCTAAGATGAGGGAGTGAGACACTAGCCTTAGAATCTTATCCCATACCATCTGGTGTTACAAATGACCCTGATGTTACAGGGTGCAGCCAAGAAGTGGGCCCAAATAAGGTTTTGAAATGGGGTCCAGAACTCAAGGTGTCCAGGAAATATTAGAAATATATATATATATAGGATGTCCTCACCCCCACAAATCTGAACTGGGGGGGAATGAGACTCCTGGAGCAGAGCCATGCAGAGCTGTTTTGTATGACAGAAGCTTTGCAGCTAACCTCTGGCATGGTCATTTAACATATCTGTAACCTTTAACTGGTTTCATAGATATGTTAAATAGCTCTGGCCATGCTTTGAGCCAGGGGGATGGAAGTGACTGCCACCCAAGATGTAACTGGGAGGCAACTCCCCCTGGACACTGTGCCTGTGTGAGAACTTGGAGATGCTTGGCTCCATGCCATGGGGCCACACCTGCCCACAGTTACCATGGCAGCCCAGAAAGGCTGGAGGAATATGAAGTGCTAGCAGGTGTACTCGATTGAAGGAGGAGTCGGAAATGGGGCTGCAGAGGAAGATTGGCACAGGGATTTAAACCCAGGCACAGCAGCCATAACTCGCTCTCTGGACCAGGAGGCTTTGGAGGAATGGGGACCCCTCGGGCTGAGAGACAGAAGCAGGATCACGTGGCTTTGGGTGGCTCCCTTTGCCACGTGGCCTAGGAAGCAGTAGAGACTTTGCCTGGAAGAAAAGGGGTGAAAGGACTCTTGCTGGTGGGCCACCAGAAGGTGCCACATGGTTTTGGATTAACTGGGGTTTTGGATTAACTGGAGATCGCGGTGGCGACACAGCGGATGGTGTCAGAAATGAGGATCTGCCTGAATCATGGACTTCTACTTCTTTTCCTGAAATAGGGTACCCTGGACTGGGCAAAGGGGAGAAGGACTGTGTGTGTTTGTGGGTATTCCAAAGAACTTTAGTATTTTAAAGGAGACCTTAAGTCATTAGTCCAAGCCTGTATAACTTGTAAATAAATAATTCCTTTCCTTTTCATGAGTTTCTGGCATTGAGAGACGTCTTTCCATTGGCGGTGAGCATAACGAACCTGGTACGGGGTTGGGATATCGTTGGGAGTCCCGGCCCTTGGTCTGTAACACTGACAGGATTTAGATGGTGTGAAGCCCAAATATCAGAGACATTATCTCACACTAACCAGAACAGTGAGTAACTTTTAAAGGCTGAAATGGCACAGCCCAAATAGGAACCTCAGACCTAGACTATTTCCTTGACCCTTAGGTTTTGCACCGAGTCCTGTAGGGGATGGCTTGATGACAGCCTCATGGAGGCCCTTGTCCTCTATGGACAGCACCAAAAGTTGGCGCATCAGTCTCTGCATGTGGGAATTTTCAGGGTCTGAAAATTCTTCCTCTTTAGAATCATCCTCCTCTTTCTCCCTCCCTGTCTTCCGAGCCTCCTCCATGAACTCTGTAGCATAATCTGGCAGAAGAGGCTCACTGTAGAGGACACATGGACAGAACTAAGGGGGAGGAGGGAGGTTGGGGGGTGGGACAGGAGGGGAAGGGAGGGGGGAGGGGAGAGGCTGCAAATAACTGTAATTAAACAAAAAAAATTAATTAAATAAAAAAAATTAAATTAAAAAAAAATAAAAAAAATAAAATAAAATCTTTAAAAATAAATAAAATAAAATAAATTTATAAAAACAAAAAAAAAAACAAAACAAAAAAAAAAAAGAGGCTCATCATCACACTCGGCCACAGCTGCCGATGGAGCTGTCATCAGTTTTGGCAGGAGGAAGGTGTATTCCTCCACTGTCGATGCTAAAGTACCTACTATAGATTTCTTTACTTTTAGTTCCTCTTTCTGTGGGTTGAGTACATCACAAATGAGAGAACATAAGGTAAAAGTAAAAATGGACATTTTTGCCGACCCTTCTGTATTATTTTGATCCTGCAGTTTTTCACCTACTTTTGCCAAGGTAGTTTCATTAAGAATTCTCTGATCAGGAAACCAAGGACAAGTCTGATGGATAAAGTCCAAGAATTGTTCTAACTGAGAGCTATGCACTTTAGCTCACCTAACTATAAACATAGATTTGAACATTTGCTCATAAAGCTGCCTCTCTGCGGATCCTACATTCCCCATGCTTTACACCTGGTTGAAAACTGAATTCGCTCCTTACCTCACTTCAGATTCATGGCCGCACTCAGGAGCATCTCCTCAGGGGGAACCTGAGTTCCCCCATACTCAGGTCCCTATTCAGGCGCCACCTGCCGTGACCTGCTAGGGGAGGAGGTCCCTGAGGGGGAGTGATGGGAGATTGAGAAAGACAAAGACACAGGCACTTTAAGGAAAAGCGGGTACCAGGTCGGACCTCATCCTCTGATGGAAAGACAATGACCCTGTTCTCCAAGTTTATTTTATAAGGGGTAGTTGGATAAAGCTCAAGGACGTTTCACAGACTCAGGGGAAAACTGCAGGCATAATTTCTTCCTTTCCCAGTCTAAATAAATGATCAATGTTTCTTCTACAAGGTCACAGGTGCATACAGCTAAAGCTTGTGATTAACTATTTAACTATCTCCTTCTTAACACCTGCGGGTTCTGGCTGTAAGTCACCAGACTTGACCATCCTCTACACCCAGAGACATATGAAAAGATGCTCAGCATCACTAGCCATCAAAGAGATGCAAATTAAAACCACAATGAGATACCACCTCACACTGCTCAGAATGGCCATAATAAACAAAGCAACAGACAAGTGTTGGAGAGAATGTGGAGAAAAGGGAACCTTACTGCACTGTTGGTGGGAATGCAGACTGGTGAAGCCACTGTGGAAAACCATATGGAATTTCCTCAGAAAATGAAAAATGGAACTGCCTTTTGACTCAGCAATTCCACTGCTGGGATCATTCCCTAAGAGCCCTGAAACTCCAATCCAAAAGAAACTATGCACTCCACTATTCATAGTAGCACAATTTACAATAGCCAAGTGCTGGAAGCAACCTAAGTGCCCATCAGCAAATGAGTGGATCAAGAAACTATGGTACATTTACACAATGGAATTCTAAACAGCAGAGAGGAAGAAGGAGCTTATACCCTTTGCAACAGCATGGATGGAACTGGAGAGCATTATGCTAGGTGAAGTAAGCCAGGCAGTGATATACAAATACCATATGATCTCACCTTTAACTGGAACATAATCAACAAAAGAAAAAAGCAAGCACAATATAACCAGAGACACTGAAATTAAGAACAATCTAACAATAGCCAAAGGGGAGGGAAGAGGGGGCTATGGGAAGAAGAGTTTTCAGGAACTACTATAAAGGACACATGGATAAAACCAAGGGGGAATGTAGAAACATGGGAGGGAAGTGGGTTTGGATGGGGGGGAGGGTAGAAAATACAGACAACTGTAATTGAAGAACAATAAAGTAATTAAAAAAAGAACATATGTATAACCCATGGACATGAACTAAAGGGGGGGAATGCTGACAGGTTGGGGGGTCAGGGTGGAGGGGGTGTAAAGGGGGAAAAATTTGGAAAAACTGTAATAGCATAATCAATAAAAATACCATAGCAAAGAGCATTGTCTCAGTGATACTGAAGCCAACATCCTGATTATTGAAATGAGACAACTGTATAGAACAACAGTAAAGAAATGAATAAAATTAAAAAATAAATGAAGACTACAATATTGAAAAAAAACTAATGGCTCAGAGACTATGAAACAAAGAAAAGAGAGGACTCAAGATTTCAAAGTGTCCCTCAAAGGCTTACAGGCAAGAAGTACAAACTATCTCAAGTCTGGATAAATCATATTTGGTTTGAGCTCTGAACATGTGAAATGGAGGGAAATATCTGCAGAATTCCTTTCCTTCCCAATTTGGAGACAGTGCGCAGGAACAACACATACAATGAGAACCTTCTTGATCTCAAATGAAGATACTGATTGCTTTTTTATTTACTTTAAGTTGAATTTTGATTATCCTATTTTAGAGATTCCAAATTTCTAAAAGTGGCAAATAGTTAATGATTTCAGGAAGAAAAATAGCACATTCCAACAAAGAATCTGTCTGATGACTCAGGATGGATGACATTTGATTTGCTGGTAAACCAGTTTACAGGTGCCTCAAAGTATCATGAAAACAACTGCTCATCAATGATGAATGGAAAAACACATTTGAGTACTAGAATACAAGGGCAGTTTCCATTTAAAAGAATGATAAAATCACAGTCAGTCTGTTTGCAATATAATAGCTAAAATCAGAAAGAGATCATGACAATGTGACAGCTACAGCCTATTCAGTTTGGAATCAAGCTATAGTTATACTCTATATAAATATTTCATATGCCTATCTTTCTATTCACAGTCCCATTTCCGAGTGAATTTATTGAGACAAAGTGTTGTATGATACCAGCCTTCCTATGTACAACCATCATTTACATGACTACCTACCTGCTCACTTATCTGGCATAACACCAAACAACACATTCCAGACCAGCTTTTCAAGAAAATGGGCACTAGGTCATTCCCTGGGCTCAAGGTGACTCTGCCAATATCTAGTTTGTTACTCTAGTCATGGGAGTATCTCCTCATCTGTATGAGCCTTAGTTTGCATCTCTGAAAATTGGGTGGTATAAAATAAACATTGTGTAAATTTACATGGATTAAATGGATCAATCATAGCAAATTTCCCCCTGATTCTTCTTCCTTCAGAATATGTGCCTGGCCAGCTGCAGTTATTGTGTTTCATGAATTTAAATGTTCCATAAAAATCACTTACCTTTTTTCCTCACTGACCTGAGGCCATTATGAGTTTTAAAAAGTACATGAAATGCAACCTTCAAAGACCTTGTGGTGACATTTTTGGAGTCCTGGTGTGTTTTTCTGTAGCCTGAATAGGCATTTAGGCAGGTGGAAAAAATACCAAGGCCCACTCTGATTTTTCATATGGTTTTTTAAATATATTTTATTGATTATGCTATTACAGTTGTCACATTTCCCCTCTTTCTTTCCCTCCACCCCCACCCCCCATTCGCTTCCCTTTAGTTTTTATCCATAGGTCATACACATAAGTTCTTTGGCTTCTACATTTCCTATACTATTCTTAACCTCCTGTCTGTTTTCTACCTACCATTTATGCTACTTATTCTCTGCACCTTTTCCCCCTCTCTCCCCCTACCACTCCACTGTTGATAACCCTCCATGTCTTATATAAATCCCTTTAACATTTCATATAGTAAAGGCTGGGTGATTGTGAACTCCTTGAACTTGGCCTTATCTGAGAAGCACTTTACCTGTCCTTCCATTCTAAATGAAAGTTTAGCTGGATAGAGTATTCTTGGATGTAGGTCCTTGCCTTTCATGACTTGGAATACTTCTCTACAGACCCTTCTTGCCTGCAAGGTTTCTTTTGAGAAATCAGCTGACAGTCTTATGGGAATTCCTTTGTAGGTAACTCTCTCCTTTTCTCTTGCTGCTTCTAAGATTCTCTCCTTATTTTTAATCTCGAGTAATGTAATTATGATGTGTCTTGGTGTGTTCCTCTTTGATTCCAACTTCTCTGGGACTCTCTGAGCTTCCTGGACTTCCTGGAAGTCTATTTCCTTCACCAGCTTGGGGAAGTTCTCCTTCATTATTTGTTCAAATAAGTTTTCAATCCCTTGGTCTTCCTCTTCTCCTTCTGGCACCCCTATGACTTGGATGTTGGGACATTTAAAGATGTCCTGGATGTTCCTAAGCCTCTCCTCAGTTTTTTGAATTCTTGTTTCTTCATTCTCGGTTGGATTTTTTTTTCTTTCTGATGGTCCATTCCATTGATTTGAGTCCCAGTTTCCTTCTCAACCCTATTGGTTCCCTGAAGATTTTACCTCATTTCCTTTGTATTATCCATCATTTCAATTAATGGCAACCATCTTTCTTCCAATCCTGTGAGCATCCTGATTACCAGTGTTTTGAATTGTGCATCTGATAGGTTGGCTATCTCTTCGTCACTTAGTTGTATTTTTTCTGGAGCTTTGATGTGTTCTTTCATTTGGGCCATATTTTTTTCTCGGTGCACATGTTACTTTAAGGGGCAGAGCCTTAGGTGTTCACCAGGGCGGGATAACCCACTTCATTGTGTTGTGACGCTGTCTGTGGGGATGGGGCCTGAGAGAACAATGGCACTTGCACTGTTCTCCGCACTTCCCCAGCTACCCACTAGCAAGTTTGACCCTTCTTTGCTGGCTCTAGGGTGAGTGGACAGACCTGCACAGATCCAAGTCCCTGTGGGTCTCCCCATCAAATGCTCCTGTGAGGCCCAGAGTTCCTCCTGCTGCCAGCTCAACCCCCACAGGTGTTTGCAATCGGTGGTTTGAGGCTTTATTTCTCTGTGTTGGTGGGCCATGCGGTCTGTTCTGCTCCCCTGCTTTTCCTCCTGGTTTGTCTGCGCGCGAATGAGGGACCACCCTGTCCACCAGTCTCAGCCCAAGTTTCGCAGAGTGCACCCGCCGCTTTCTGGCCAGGCACGCCCACCACGGGCCCCTCCGGGCAGCTGGAGCTCCGCCTGTACTGCTCCACAAACCACGTCTGGAAGAGCAATCTCCACCTGGCTCCGTCCCGCTTACCGGTCTGGGTGAATGTGTCTTCTTTAACTCCTTGGTTGTCAGACTTCCACTCAGTTCAATTTTCTGTCAGATATGGCTGTTTTTATTTTTTAAAATTGTTGTTTTTCCCCTTTTGGTTGTGAGAGGAGGCACAGTGTGTCTACCTACGCCTCCATCTTGGCCGGAAGTAGATTTTTCATATGATTTTGAATACACTTCATTCATAAAACTATATATGATACACCTGTGAATGCAGACACATTCTGAGACAACTTGCAACACTACTGAAGGATGCAGAACAAAATCTGTTAACTTCAGTTTTAGTAAGAGAGTCAGAGAGTTGTAGGAGACATTACCTGAAATCTCTTTGCTATAGACTATTAATGCTATTTTCATAGCTTTGTTGCATCTGGTGGCATTTTTCCAATGGTGACTAGAAGGATGGATCAGGATGGATCACAGGACCATATAAAAAAGGAGTGATTTTTGTGTCCAGAAGCAAAACCTCATGTTTCTATAGAACATAGGTTTAATTGGAGAGCAGTAGTTTGTGCCTGGCAGAATCCTGGATATCCCCCAAGTACATCCTAATTTGTGTCTTCTTCTATTTGTTCTCACCACAGGTGCTGGCCCTACTCTGGTGTCCATCACCATTGCCTTCACCATCATTGTTCTGTGCCATAAAAAGACATGAGGCCAGACCCTGTAAAGTCAAGTTCCACAGAGTCACTTGTACAAACCTGGGTAGAACCACCAGCAAGAAAGCCCATTTCTGTTTCCATGTTTATCCAAACTCTCCTTGAATTTTTTCCTAAACTTAAAGAACATATGAAGAGCTAAAAGCACACATAGTTCCAAGTTTAAAATTTTGGAACAACCAGAGATTGGTTGTCATTTAAATGTACAAAATATACCTTTTGTTTCTTTTTCTGAAATACTGAGATAAACATGGACTTGACTCAAAATGTCCTTGTGATAATAAACTTGGAGTGAAATTTTTAAAAGCAGTGATTTTAATTTATAGTAATACATGTTAATAAATTAATTTTAAATAATGACCTTAACTGCCTCTTTAAAACACTTGACATCATAGATATTTACAAAACATTTTCTTGCCCCGGCTGGTGTAGCTCAGAGGTTTGAGCATCAGTCTGTGAACCAAATGGTCACTGGCCCATGCCTGAATTCCGTGCCTGGTCCCCTTTTGAGAGCAACTGTGAGGCCAAAGATTACTGTTTCTCTCACACATTGATGTTACTCTCCCTTTCTTTCTCCCTCCCTTCCCTTCTCTCCGAAAGTAAGTAAACACAACCTTAAAAAAAGGTTTTTATTAACAATTTACTATATGAATCATTGTCAATTTTAGTTCCTACAATAAAAACTCACCTTGCAACAGCTGGCACTTGACTTTTAATATAAGAACTTTAAATTTGCATGTCTCTAATGATTAGTGGTATTGAGAGTCCAGCAAGGCTCTCAGTTAAAATGGAAGGCCACATATGGAGCTTCCCAGACAAAAGAAGCCTCAAATAATATACCTCTTCCAAACCAGCTCTGCAGGAGATGCTAAAAGGTCTGCTTTAAGAACAGGAAGAAAAACAGTGAAAGAGAGAGGAACACAGGTATGAAAAAATGACAATGAATAAGTACCTATCACTAGTAACCTTAAATGTAAATGGATTAAATGCCTCAATCAAAAGTCTCAGAAGACCTGAGTGGTAAGAAAACATGACTCACACATATGCTGCCTACAAGAGACCCACCTCAGAACAAAAGACCTACATAGACTGAAAGTGAAGGGCTGGAAACACATATTCCAAGCAAATAGATGGGAAAAAAAGGTTGGGGTAGCAAGTCTCATATCAGACAAAATAGACATAAAAATAGCCATAAAAAGAGAATCTTTTTGTAGTCTATTAACCTTCTATGCAACCCTTGCAAAAGTGATTATGAAGGTTATTTTTCTATTTTTTAAATTGGATTGATGCATTTTGTTGTTTATTTTCTAGGGTCTTTATAAAGTTTGGATATTCAACCCGTAATAGATATATTGGCAAATTCCATTATTTTCCTTTTCCAACCACGTTGATGTGATCATGGGTGAATCTGCACAGTCATTTCATGGACACCCAGTCAATGAGGGAACAGAGGATAAAGCGTGAGGTTAGGGCAAAGCTCACTGGCCTTCCTACCTCCCCCAGAGGAATTTCATTTCCCTGAGAAAATCTAAATTATTTCTCATCAAAACCTCTGGTGATCTCTTACACGTCCACCTGTTCCCATTTGTTTCATGGATTCTGTTCCCAGACAGGATGAGAATAAGTTCAAATTTCCATCTTGCTTTTAACTTGGTGCACACGCACATGTCATGCAAGGCAGTGATCCCAGGGGACAGACAGAACATGTGAGGTTGGAGATGCGTTATATATGGATTCCCCCAAAATGAGATCCTAGCACCTTCTCGCTGCTTTACACCCAAAGCCACTGGGACAATGCCCTCATACATTCTCTCCAGTCTGTCACAATGCATGAGAGGCAGTGTGGTATAGCAACAAGCATTGGCAGTTAGTCACCCCAGGCCTAGTGGGACTAGGCCATTGGCCATATGCTTCCTTTTTGCTGATGTGTGGTTTTAAGCAGATCCCTTGCTGCATATATACATTTCCTAAATTGTTTTATTTTATTAATTTAATGGTTTTGAGAGAGAAATGCAGGAGAGTGAGAAACATCAATGTGTTGTTCCACTTAGTTAGGCATTCTTTGTTCAAATTTTGTATGCCCTGATTGTGGGCATAAGGCGCATACAAAACCTGCAAACTTAATGTATGGGGATGAGGCTGTAACCAACTGAGCTACCTAGACAGGGCCAGGTCAATTGGCTTTTAAGTTTCATGGAAAATTTCATCACTTATTTACCTTGTTTCAAACCCACATAATCCACATATTGCTCTCATGTTGTTGTTATGGTAAGGGATGCTGAAATCATAACCAACCGACATTGCACCAATGTTCCCAACATCCATCCACTTGCTGTCTTTGAGCTTTGTTGTGGTATATGCAGAGAACGATTTCTCTTAAACTTTTTTAAAAAGAATTTATTTATTTTTAGAGAGAGGGTAAGGGAAAGAGAGAGGGAGAGAAACATCAATGTGGGGAGGCCTCTCCCACCCCCCCATACTGGGGACCTGGCCCACAACCCAAGCAAGTGCCCTGACTGGGAATTGAACCAGGGCCCCTTTGGTTTGCAGGCCAGCGCTCAATCCACTGAGCCACACCAGCCAGGGCAGATTTTTCTTAAACTTTTATGTGGCCTGGTTTATGGTTCTCTGCCTATATGGCTTCCAGTATCATTTGTAGGCCTTGGAAAGACCTCCTACTTGTTCTGGATGTGGTAGATTTATGGTGGAGTGGGGAAAACCAAAGGCAACAAAGAAAAGTGTGGGGATAAATGAGGAAGAAAAGAGACCTTATAACTTGCGCAGTGAGAGCTAGATGATGATTCTTTGAGATGTACACTTAGAAATCTGTAGGTGTTTTTAGTGTTCAGGAGTTCCATGAAAGGGTTCTTTATTGTGCTTTATTACTTTCTTTAAAGTCTGTATCATTTTATTAATCAATGTGCTCCAAATAAATTCGATATTTAAAAGAGGAAAGTGTAAATGAAATAACACAAAATGGTTCTTTGGTTTTTGTCCCATGAATACTCACCTCACTTAGGTTTTAGAGTCCCCAGGCACAAAAATGTTCCTAGGTACTCCTGGGATCCCAGGAATGGCTGGTTTCTCACTGGGAAGCTTGGGCCTGCATGAATCAGACTTCAGGGGAATCTTTCAAATCCCCAATGCCTGGTTCGTCCCTTGTTCTGGCTGCTAACCCCAGAGAGCCAACGATTTTCCATGTCCTCCTTTCCCTGCTATGGTCACAATGTCCCAGTGGAGAACTCCCAGGTGGACTACCCACCACCCACCATGGGCTGAGAGACTGGATCCCAGTTGTTTGAGGATGAGATCAGCCTTCTAGTAGGGCAATCCTGTTCAGACCCGCTGACCTTCAAGCCTCTTCTGGGGCACCACCTGTTGACTGCTTGTTTGTTTCTTCCAGAGCCATGAAGGAGGTAATTGGCCAGTGGTGGTGGAGGAAGATGACATACAGTGCACCAGTGTCACTGGGGTGATTGTGCAGCTCGTGCGGGCCATCAGTGCTCAGCCTGTGTTCTGGAGATTGGACCTGCAGGACTGTTGAGAGAGTAGCTCCCTGCATCTCCAAGGACACCTGGAAGGGTTGACCTGCACTCCCTCATGCTGCCCTTCTCCCACAGGGACCCAAAGACCAAATGGTGATGCTGCCTGGCAACAGCAGATGTTGATGACTAGAGTCTGCTCCAGAGGTGCCTACTGACTCTGGGTGTATGGGGTGGATGGACAGGGTGGCACACACCTGGCTGCCTTTACTCCTGGGTCCTTCCCTTCCTTCGCAGCACCTCTGAAAAGGTTCCAAGTCCTGATCTGAAGCTATGAAGAGACAGGCCACCCTCTGCCTACATGGGTTCCAGCTGCTGTATACCTGGTCTCTGTGTGTGTGGGCCTGGGTACTGGTCACCAAAGCAGACGTTCTTACTGAGTCAAGTTGCAGAGGTGGGGACAGCCATGGACTGTGCATGGAGGTACTCAGAGGATGAGGCTGTTTGGATGTGGGTAAGCCTGGGTCCCAACCATTGGACTCAATTTTTCTGCACTGGTTTCCCCAAAGTCCCCAATTTGGTGAGTGCAGTGAGCAGTCCTGTGGGTGAGGAAGGCTGGACACAGTTCTTGTCTTACCTGCTGTCTCCTCTGCTTCTTCCTGTTCCCATACCCTTCCTAGGTGACCAGCAGAGCAGGTGTGCAAGCCTAGTTTTCCAGAGCCACCAACAAATAGCTTTTGGCTTTACCAGGTGCATCTCCGGATGCCTGGATGACTTTTACCTGGGTGCTAAAGTCGACAAATGGACCAGTCCTGGACATAGAGTGGTGGGCACAGAAACTGGTTTGAGAAACTGACAGGTCAGTCCCATACTTGCCAACTTGCTCACTTAAAAATACTGCACATAGGATGGTTAAACTTTCTCCAAGTGGAGGGGGTGGAAGGTAGAGGCATAAATGCTGTGTAATACTTTTTTTTCCACATATGGCTGGTGTACAACAGCCTGTTACTTGCAGATGTACCATACAGTGATTCGACATTTACCATGACTATAGTGCAATCAGCCAACAATATCTGTTCAGTTGTCTCCATGCAAAATTATGATGAGATTATTAAAGTTAAATCTCTCTTTTTTAAAAAAGTGTAAACACATGATCATGTATCATATCATCATTGCAGTGATTACCATTTCTATTACTGTCTATCATTTAAAGATGTTTCACAGTGGCATCTGCTACTCCAACACAAAGTGACTCCAGTCAAGTTTCTCTGCCAACAAACGGTACCCAGTTGACCCCTTCCTTTGAGGAAATTTCTAAATTGGCACAGAACCTCTTGCCCCAGGTGGCAGCCCCATGTGACTTTTCCAAGTTCACCAAATGGCCTTGAGTTGCCACTGTACAAGCACAGGGGAGGAGTCATTTCTTGACATGGTGAACATCCCAGTCCCAGTGGTATTGGAACACAAAAGAAAGGAAGAAAGGACATAGAGGAGACAGAGCAAGGAGGAGAGAGGAAGAGAGAGAATGAAGTTTCCAAAGTCCCCTTGTGCTACCATAATACTAGAGGAGGCCTAGCTGCTGAGTGACTGGCCATGTTTCCAAACTTGAGGGTTCATAGTGGAGCCCACTGGTCAGTCCTCACCAGATTGGTGGTCACTTTTATAGCTTCCAGAGGAAAAAGGTCGACCACATGGCTGTGCTGAGAGTGACAGGAGAAGTGAAGGGCTGATGGAGGCAAGCAGGAATAGGGTATAGAAAAGGAGGGGAGATGGGAACGCACATTGTGCAATGGAGAGCAGAAGGCAGTTTAGAGGTTCATGGCAGGTATTCATAACAGCCATTGCCACTTTAATTTATTCATATAATTTAGAAATAATACATAGAAATATCTCAAATATACATTTCTTTCGTGTACATGTGAAATGAGGTCTCACCACTTTCAGAATATTGATGTCTGGTGACCGGCAGAAATGCAAATATGTGATTACTTCTCATTCCTCCCCCTGCCTTCATTTTTATTTTCTGCACAATTCCAGTGGCAATGTAGTGGCTGATCCTTGTTTAATTCTACAGCTTATTTTTTTCTTGGGTTCTGAGGAAAGAAAACATTAGAAAAGCAAAAACACATAGCAAAACCCTCAGAATAATACCCATTCCTAGTATCATGAAGTGCATAGCTTCTGTGGTGTTCTCACTCTCCCTCCATTCTTGTCTCCCCTCCTACCACATCCCAAACCATCCTACACTACCTCACACCACACCACCATAACCAACACCACCACTCTCCCAGTCCCAGCTCCAGACCACCCAATCTGCTTTCTTGCTCTAGGGTTTCACTGTTCTGGCTATGGCATAGGAATGGAATCATACTCTGTCATCTTTGATGGCTGGGCTCATATCATATAGCACAAGGTTTACTACATGTAAAGTCACCCATGTTTGGGCATGTATCACTGTTTTGTTTCTTTATGTGGCTTCAAAATTTCCCATCATAAGCCTTTCATCTAAAATAAATAGATGATGGATTTTTCCACAGGCTACCAAATCTGAGTCCCCATTTGACCTTTGAAGAGATGTAAGTCAAATAACCTGATTATAGAAAAAAGAAGAGAGAAGCATACAGACATCTGGTGGCTGCTCGTGGTCCTACAGGCCAGCACTGAGAACCCCCTAAAGTCTGGGAAACCACATTCCCTTTATGCTATGAGGCTTGGTCTGCCCCTGACATGGAGGGAAATAATCTGCTGAATGTCACTTGTCCCCAGTTTGGAGACAGTGTGCAGGCACAAGATACACAATGAAAATATTAATTTTAAATAAAGATACTGCTTGTTCTTTGTTTCACTTTACAGTGAATTGTGATTCTCTCTTTCTGGAGATTTCAGACGTAGAAAAGTGACAAATACATGAAATTTTCAGGAAGATAGCCCATTTCAGGGAAGGAATCTGAGATGACTCAGGAAAAAGCAAATTGGTTTTGATGTTAAACACCTGACAGGTCATTGAAAAAAGTGCACATCAGAACCACTGTGGTAGAACTGAGCAACCTGAACAGAAGAGTGGTTTAAATGTAAAAGAATGATCATTTCAGTGTCAGGCTGGGTGCAAGACATTAGCCACCATCAAAGAGGGGTAATGACATTGTCACCAATAGGTATGTTTTCCTCAGTTAACAAAATGCCTTGAAGGAAATAATTGAAGAATACACCCAATTAACTAATCTGAATTTGTAGTTTTCTAAGTCAGATTATTTTTTTTAGCTCAGGCCTCCCTGTCCCTCAAACACTGGACATTTCAGGGTGAGCACCAGATATTTTTTTTTTTCGGTGGTTTCTGGTGGTGTTACTTAAGTTCTGTCTTATTTCTCTTAGTGTGGAGAGCCCATCAACTTTCTTGGGCTGAGGCTTACATTTGGAAGGACCTTCAGAAAACCTAAAACCAAAGTTTTCTGTAGTGTCCACAATACCATCTTCTCATGCAGAACCATTGTCTCCATGATGACCTACCTGTTCACTTCTTTGACATTCAACACCATCCAAAATATCTTGTAGAGACTGGTCACTAAGTGAGCACTGTTTTGCTCCTAAGCACAAGGTGACACAGCCCACCTCCAGCTTCTGTCTTTGAAATATCCCCTCATGTCTCTGAGATTCATTTTGATTCTCTAAACAAGTTAATGGTAGAAAATAAACCCTGAATAGATTTTGTTCATCTAATTGGATTAGACATGGCAGGTGCTTCTCTGGGCCTAGGACTGTAAAATATACTACTTGGCCCACTGTGTCTGTTCATCTTGTGAATTTTCCTTCCCCTATGACAGGCCTTCTTTGTCACTGACCTATGGTCATTGTGATTTTGGAGAAGCTCATGGAAATAAACCTGTCCAAAATTTGTGGTGTCATGTATCTGGTCCCAGTTTTGGGTTTTGGTGTGACAGATTAGAGATCTCTGGCAGCAGCAGAGAAAGACCAGGCCCACTTAGAGTATTTGGAATGATTTTGGATGGAGTTCATTCATGTACCCTGTATTTAAAACCCCTGCTACCTGTGCTACTTTCTGTAACATGTAACATAACTCAAAAAAAAAAAATGAAAACACAAGCCTAAAACTAAGTTTTAGTCAGAGGGTCAGTCACATTAGAAATTATTTGAAGTCATATTTCTATTTAGTTGCAGATGTTAGTTTTATAATCTTCTCTGCATCTGGAAACATTACATAAATTATGGCCAGAATGACAAATCATAGGACATTGAAATGTGTGCAACATTTGTGCCCAGAGGAAAGGCCTCGTATTTCCCAAAACTTGTTTGGGGAGAAAAGAATTTGAGTTGTTGGTGAGGAGGACCTGGCAGAAATTTAAATGTAACCCAATCCTGTCTTAAAGTATGGACCCTCTCTTCTTTTGCAATAAAACTGCCTGATCTGTCCTGGTGCCCTTCACCATCAAATTCACCGTCACCGATCTATGCAATACAGAGGGCATGAGGCCAGACTCTGTGGAAGTTCTACTGCACAAAGTCAGTTGTGAAAACCTGGTGAGAACACATGAGAAAAGCTCCCCATTTTTTCAGCTTTTTCTCCCCTGTCATTGAATTTTCTTTCTAAATTTTATGATGATGGGATTGATGAGGAATGGTTTCATGTCAAATTTGGAATTACCACAAATAAGTGATGTGACTTGAAAGTAGCAAACTTGCCTTTTGAATTCTTTATCAGTAATAATGGGTGTTACAGAGCAATGATCCCATAGTCTAATTATTCTAGTTAAATGTGGAAAGCATATTTTTATTTTAAAATATTAAAAATTAATAAAAAAACACTGGCCTTAACTGCCATGTTAGATCATTTTGCCTTGACAGATATTTTTAAAACACTTCATTGAAAAACTGCACTTTGACATTTTTCCTTCTGCACATGGACTATTTTAAAAATAGATAACTTACAAAATGACAAAACAAGACTCAAAAATCTCAAAACATTTGAAATTATATGAACATTGTTTTCTGAACACAGTGGTAACTAAAATTCAAGTATAGGTAAAACAAAAATTATGAGAAAATTAAGCACCATGCTTCTAAACAACAAATACATCAGATAAAAGAACAATTTTTAGAAAACAAAAACATTCCTTGATACAAATGAAAAAGAAATTAACCTGACTAAACTGGAGATACATCATAAAGAATTGTAAAAATAACACAAAAACTTTACATCTGTACAGGACTGTCAGAAGAGTGAAAAAAAAGAACCCCAGTGAAATAATTTAAATTTGCCAGTAAGAAAGCAAACAAAATAAAAAGTCAGAAGACTAAAAAGACACTTAAATTCAGTGCAGAAAGTAATGAAATTTAAGAGAGGAAAACCCAATACCTATGAAGGATGGTTGCTTCAAAATATAATTACACTGACAAACAATAAAATTCATTATGACAAAAGAAGAGGAAAACAAATGAGTCAAATCAGGGTTTAAAAAGGAAAAAGTACAAGTAACACCAAAAATAAGGAAAGAATCATTAATGAATACTATGATGAGGGACAGGAAAAGAAAGTTCACTCTCACCACTAGTATTCAACACACTACTGTGGCCATAGCAATCAAACAAGAAAACTAATTTAAAGACAACAAAAATATGGACAAAGCTGTCATTTTTGGCAGATGACCTTACATTATAAATAGAAAACCTTTGATAATAAAAAAAATTAATATAATTATTGAAAGAATTCAGTAGCCCTGTCTGGTGTGGCTCTGTGGATTGAGTGCCAGCCAGTGAACCAAAGTGTCCCTGGTTCGATTACCAGTCAAGACACATGCCCGAGTTGCAAACCAAGTACTCAGTAGTGGTTGCGCAAGAGGCAACCACACATGGCTGTTTCTCTCCCTCTCTTTCTCCCTCCCTTCCCTCTGAAAATAAAGAAATAAAATCTTTCAAAATAGAATTCAATAAAAGAATAAAATAAAAGTTAATATCTACCTATCATGTTTGTATACAATGATAATCAGAAATAAATGAAATGATTCATTTACAATTGAATGAGGAAGAACTCTTTAGGAATTAATGTATGTAATGTAAGAGGTAAAAAAACATGTATTACCAAAATTATAAGATAATGGAAAAAATGAGAAGACAGTGAAAAGTTTACAGATAAGAACAAATGAAAGAAAAAAATTGTGTGAAGTGATTGATAAGTTCAAATTGTTAAAATGACTGTACTTGCCAAGTCAATTTGTGGGTTCAGTGAAGTCCCTCTCAACGTGCAAATGTTATTTTTCTCAGGACTGGATTGAATAATTTTCATATTTGGAGGGAACCAAAAGAGACCCCAAATGTTCCAAGCAATTTTGAGAAAAAGAATAAAGCTGCAGGTATCGCTTACCATGGTCTCAAACTATGCTACAAAGTTCTAGTAATCAAAATGGTAAAGTATTTGCACAAAAATAGACACATAAAACGGTGGATCAGAATCGAAAGCTCATGTTTATATACACTCATGTACTGAAGGGCACTTGGGCTGCTTCCAACTATTGGCTATTGTAAATAACATTGCAATAAACATAGGGGTGCATATACATTTTCTAGTTAGTGCTTCAGCTTTCTTGAGATAGTGTTTCAGAAGCAGAATTGCTGGGTCATTAGGCAGCTTAAGTTTTAACTTTTTGAAGAAACTACATAGTGTTTTGTCTGGTTTCTGCCTTGATCTGTATGCTCAACAAGAGTGCATGAGGGTATGTACACAATGGAATATTCCTCAGCCAAAAATATGAAGAAAAGGTCACTTTTGGAGGCACAGAAATGACCTTAGTGTATATTGTGCTAAGTAAAACAAGCAAGTCAGAGAAAGAAAACCACCATATGAATCCACTTATATTTATAACCTAATAAACAAAGCAAACAAATAAAATACAAATAGAGTCATAGATACTGAAGACAGACTGACAGAGGTCAGAAGAGATGGGTTTGGAAAGCGGCTTACAAACAGAGGGTAAAATTAAGCAGCAAAGAACTCATGAACAAAGACCAAAGTATAGTGATAAAAGCAAGGAAGAAGGGGGTAAGCAAAGTAGAAGAGGTAAGAATAATAATTGATAAAAAAGACTTTGGATGGTGAACACAATAATATATTTGGATAATGAACAATAAAATGGTATGTTTGTAATCTATATAAAATTATTACTGAATGCCAACTGACACATTCAATACTAAATAAATAAATGATTAAATAAATGCTCTTCTACATGTTCCTTGGTTCTTGGCCTGGAATTCAAAAACAAAATCCTGAGGTACAATAATTAACCCTGAAAATGTGGCATGTGGCAGAAGTGACACCTGCTTGAGTGTGGTTGCTACCATAATAATAAAGATGTACTAATTTGAACGTTTCACCTAAAATGTCATATGGCATGCTTGGATGTGATATTGTTCTGTTACAGAATTTTTCTGTTATGACTTCTGCTTGTCATATAAATGGTGCACATGGACTTCTAAAAAACACACATCATTCGAAATATTCTCATTCATGTGTGATTTGGAGGAGTTCAAACAATTCACTACTGTTATATCACAGTGAAATGCACTTGGAGTACATAAAGTGAACTGTTAGGTTCACATTCATTTTGACATTCACAAAAATGTGTTGTCCAAGTCAGGGAGTAAAACCTACATGCATGTCTTGGTTGGGCCATGCTTTTGTACTGGAAAGAATACATTGGAGAAAATTTTACTATAGAAGCCTATTCTACTTGAAAGATGACATAGTCCTATGCATCTGTTCACTCATTTACTGATGGGAAGGTGATTTTGGTAGCTATTTCACTATCAAACTCACCACGGAAGTGATCATCTTTCAGAAAGATACTTCAACCGAAGCGCTGAAAACAGTAGGTATTGTCTGAGACACCACTCATTTCATCTTCTACTGAAATGACTACTTATGCATGTCATTATAAATACTGCAGATGGGATTACCAGAAAACTTGCTATATATGAAATATTCGGATCCCTGAGTGAATTTGCAGTGTTCAAATTCCACTACTAGATTATCAGACTGAAATGCCCTTGGAGAAATGAGATAGGAATGTTATGTTCCTATTCACTTTGACTTTCATAAAACTGTAAAGTTTCTTTTCTAGAGAAAAGCATAGCCCAGCTAAGGCATGCATCTACGGCATACTGTGTGACATGGACAAAACAATACTGTGAATATAAAAAAAAATATGATACTAACAGTCAAAATTTTCTCACAAAGTGCATTTCTCTCTGATAAAGCAGTAACGAATAGTTTGAAATACTCAAGATAATTCTGAAATGAGAACGTTTCTTACGAAGTGGTTTTCATCAAATAGCTTCTGCATTGGTTACAAGAGGAAGTCAATGGACTTATTTCAGTAGAAGATGAAATGAATGATGTCTCTGTAGGAGGTACTGCTTTTAGTATTTGGCTGCAGTATTCTTCTGAAATGTCATTTTCCTGATAGGTCTGATAGAAAGAGAGCTAGTGAAAACATTTAACTATCATCAAGTAAGAAAATGGAAGCCTAAAACTATGTCATCTTTGAAATAGAATAAGTTCCAGCAGTACAGTTTTTTCCTCAGTATTCTTTCCTAGAGAAAATCATAGCCCAGCTAAAACATGCATCTACGGCCTACTACATGACTTGGACAAAGCAGTACTGTGAATGTCAAAACGAATGTGAAAATAACAGTCAACATTTTCTTTCAAAGTGCATTTATTAAAGCAGTAATGAATATTTTGAAATTCTCAAAATCATTTGGGAACAAGAGCATTTCATACATAGTGGGATTCGTCAAATAGCTGCGGCAATGTTTATAACAGGAAGTCAGTGTACTGATTTCAGTAGAAGATGAAATGAATGATGTCTCGGTAGTAGGTACTGATTTTAGCATTTGGCAGCAGTATTTTATGAAATGTCACCCTCCTGATAGGTTTGTTAGTGAAAGAGCTACTAAAATCACTTCACAGTCAGTAATTATGGGAATGGATGCCTAAAACTATGTCATCTTAGAAATAAAATAAGTTACTGTAGTACAGTTTCCACTAAAGTATTCTGTCTAAGAGAAAATCCTAGCTCAGCTAACACTGTGACTTGGACAAATCAGTACTGTGAATGTAAAAAAGAATATGAAACTAACAGTCCACATTCTGTGACAAAGTGCATTTCTCCCTGATAAAGCAGTAATGAATTTTTTGAAAACCTCAAAAATTTGAGGAATGAGGACATTTCCTATGAAGCAGATTTTGCAATATAGCTTCTGCAGTGTTTATACCAGGAAGTCAATGTAGTGATTTCCATAGAAGATAAAATAACAGTAGTAGGTACTGTTATTAGCATTAGGCTGCAGTATTTTTAATAAATGAGACTTTCCTGATAGGTTTTGTAGGGAAAGAACAACCGAAGTCACTTGACTGTCAGCAAGTAGTGGAATGGATGCCTAAAACTATGTCAACTTGAAATAACATAGGTTACTGTAGTACAGCTTCCTCCAAGGTATTCTTTTTTTAAAAAAATAATTACTTTGTTGTTGTTCAATTACAGTTGCCTGCATCCTCCCCCCATCCCTCCCCCCACCCCCTCCAACCCCACCTCCCATCCTCCCTCTTGGTTCTGTCCATGTGTCCTCTATAGTGGTTCCTGAAAACCCTTCTCCCCATTGTCCCCTCCCCCTCCCCCCTGGATATTGTTAGATTGTTCTTAATTTCAATGTCTTTGGTTATGTTTTGCTTGCTTTCTGCTTTTGTTGATTATGTTCCAGTTAAAGGTGAGATCATGTGGTATTTGTCCCTCACTGCCTGGCTTACTTCACTTAGCATAATGCTCTCCAGTTCCATCCATGCTGTTGCAAAGGGTATAAGCTCCTTCTTCCTCTCTGCTGCATAGAATTCCATTGTGTAAATGTACCATAGTTTTGGGTTGTTGTAAGTTTTTTTTTTTTAAAGATTCTTTTATTTTTAAGATTTTATTTTTATTTCTTTTTTAGAGAGAGAAGAAGGAGGGAGAAAGAGAGGGAGAGAAACAGCAATGTATGGTTGCCTCTCACATGGCCCTCACTGGGGACCTGGCCCGCAACCCAGGCATGTGCTCACTGGGGACCTGGCCCGCAACCCAGGCATGTGCCCTGATGGGAAATCTAACTGGGACCGCTTGGTTCCCAGCCCGCGCTCAATCCACTGAGCTACACCAGCCAGGGTGTTGTTGTAAGTTTATTTCCATTTGTTTCAAGGAACTTTTTGATTTCTTCCCTAATCTCATCCTGGACCCATTCATTGTTTAATAGCATGCTATTCAATCTCCATGATTTTGAGTGTTTTGGGATTTTTTTCCTTTGAGTTGGTATCTAATTTCAGTCCCTTGTGGTCAGAGAAAATACTTGGTATGATTTCAATTTTCTTGAATTTGTTGAGGCTTCTTTTGCGTCCTATCATATGGTCTATTTTTGAAAATGTTCCATGTGCATTTGAAAAGAATGTGTATTTAGCTTCTTTGGGGTGAAAGGCCCTATATATATCAGTTAAGTCCATTTCTTCTAGGGCATTGTTCAATGCCACAATGTCTTTGCTGATATTTTGTTTGAAGGATCTGTCCATTTTTGACAGTGGGGTGTTGAAGTCCCCTACTATAATTGTGTTGCTATCAATGTCTTTCTTGAAGTCCTCCAAGATTTTCTTTATGTATTTGGGTGCTCCTGTGTTGGGTGCATATATGTTTACAATGTTTATGTCTTCTTGGTGAATTCTTCCCTTGATTATTATGAAATGTCCTTCTGGATCTCTATGACCCTTTTTTTGAAGTCTATTTTGTCTGATATGAGTATTGCTACTCCAGCTCTTTTTTCTTGTTTTTGCTTGGAAAGCTTGTTTCCAGCCTTTCACTTTCAGTCTGTGTAAGTCTTTTGTCCTAAGGCGGGTCTCTTGTAGGCAGCATATGTGTGGGTCATGCTTTCTTATCCATTCCGCTATTCTACGTCTTTTAATTGGAGCATTTAATCCATTTATGTTTAAGGTTATTATTGATAGGTACTTATTCATTGCCATTTTTTTTGTACCTGTGTTCCCCTCTCTCTCTCTTTCCCTTATTTCCTTAAACCAGTCCCTTTAGCATCTGTTGCAGAGCTGGTTTGGTGGAGGTGTATTCTTTTAGACTTCTTTTGTCTGGGAAGCTTCTTATTTGGCCATCTATCTTGATTGAGATCATTGCTGGGTAGAGTAGTCTTGGTTGCAGGCCTCTGGTTCTCATTACTTGGATTATTTCTTGCCATTATCTTCTGGCTTGGAGTGTATCCATTGAGAAGTCAGCTGCTAACCTTATTGGGGCTCCCTTGTATGTTACTTCCTGTTTCTGCCTCACAGCCTTTAAGATTCTCTTTGTTTTGGGATTTTGCCATTTTAATGATGATGTATCTTGAGGTGGGCCTGTTAGGGTTCCTTTTGATCGGGACTCTCTGTGTTTCCTGGATTCGTGTGGCTTTTTCTCTTATCAGATTAGGGAAGTTTTCCATCATTACTTTTTCAAACAGGTTTTCTATCCCTTGCTCTTCTTTTTCTCCTTCTGGTATTCCTATTATATGAATATTATTACGTTTCATGTTGTCCTGCATTTCCCTTAATACCTCTTCATTCTTTCTGAGTCTCTTTTCCTGTTCTTGCTTTTTTGGGTGTTTTTTTCTACCTTGTCCTCCAGCTTGCTGATACGATCCTCTGCCTTATCGAGCCTGATTTTGATTCCTTCTATTCTGTTCTTCAGTTCAGATATTGTATTCTTCATTTCCTCTTGGCCCTTGTGGAGAGTTTCTATTTCCTTTTTCATGTTGATATAGTTTGATGTGAGTTTATTATAGTTTCCCTGTAGTTTCTGGTAATTTTCTGTGAGTTCATCAACCTTCTTGAGCTTCTTGAGCTTCCTGATAACCAATGCTTTGAACTCAATATCTGATATTTGGGTTGCCTCCGTTTCATTTATCATTCTTCTGGGGCTTCCTCCTTTTTTTAATTTGGGGATTGCTTCTTTGTCTTCCCATTGTTTGTGAGACTCTTCTTGCTAGCCTCTGTTTCTTAATTGATCTGTCAAGTTCTCTGGAGCAGCAAAGTTAATTTTGTGTCACTGTGTCTGTTTTATGGGCTGACCCTTGTCTGAGTCCAACTCTATTCTCTTCACAACTCCAGGTTTTAATGTCTCACCAGTGGGCAGGAAAAAGCGGACCCCACTTCCTCCTATTCTGCTGCCATTTTCTCAAGGCCTATAACAGTTATTGATACTTTACTGATGAGGAGGTTGAGCAAAGAGAGGTTAAATACAGTGATCACTTAGTCTGCACAGCTAGTAAGTGGGAGTGCGGGGATCCACACCAGACAGTTATGCCCTGTTTCTGAGTCACTGTCTGGCTCCAGGTGTCTTTTGGAGTTTGTGCACTCCCGCGCCCTATTCACTGTGCACTGCCCTTTCCTCCCACAGCTGTCGGCTGGCCCAACACCTGTTCCCCTCCCTCTGGTAATTGGCTCATGGATGCATCTCTGTGTGGCACTGTGCCAGTTACCAGTGCTGCTGCTGTTTCTCACATGGGGAGGGGTGTGAGGCTTCACACCAGGACATGCAGAAGCCAGTGCCCACCGGCCAGGAACACTCAGAACCAAGACCACCAAACAAGGTGAAGGAAAGTTAATTACTGTTTTATCTGAGAGAAATACACTCTGTGAAAGAATGTGGGCTGTTGGATAACGTTTTTTGTCATTAATAGTACTATTTACTCCAAGTCTCATAGTAGACCATAGACACATGTCTTAACTGGGCTAACTTTTTCTTTAGGAAAAAATACTTTGGAGGAAACTGCAGTATAGGAACTAATTCTATTTTAAAGATGACATAGTTTTAGGCACCGATTCTTTCACTTAACGACAGCCAAGTGATTTCATGAGCTTTCTCAATATCAAATTTAACAGGAAAGTGACATTTCGTCAAAAATACTGCAGGTGAATGTTGAAAACAGTACTTTCTACTCAGAGAACATTCATTTCATCTTCTACTGAAGTCAGGAGTTTGACTTTGTGTTTTTAAACACTGCAAATGCTTTTGGGTGAAAACCCACTCTGTACGAAATGGTCTCATTCCTACATGGTTTTGAAGATTTCTAAGTATTCATTACTGTTTTATCAGAGAGAAATACACTAAGTGACAGAATGTGGCTGTTGGATAATATTTTTGGCATTAACAGTACTATTTACTCCAACTCTCATAGTATTCCATAGACGCATGTCTTAGCTGGCCTCAGTTTTTTTTTTTTTTTGAAAGAATACTTTGGAGGAAACTGCACTATAGGAACTTATTCTATTTCAAAAATTACATACTTTTAGGCACCGATTCTCTTATTACTGAGAACTAAGTGATTTCCTGAGCTCTCTCAATATCACATCTAACAAGAGAGTGACATTTCATAAAAAATACTGCAGGTGAATGCTGAAAACAGTTCTTATAACTAAGAAAGCATTCATTTCATCTTCTACTGAAGTCAGGACTTTCACTTCCTCTTTGTAAACACTGCAAATGAAGTTTGACGAAAACTGGCTTCATTTGAAATAGTCTCATTCCTGCATGGTTTTGAAGATTTCAAAGTGCTCATTACTGTTTTGTCAGAGAGAAATACACTCTGAGACAGAATGCAAGCTGTTGTATAATATTTTTTTTACCTTAACAGTACTATTTACTCCAATTCTCACAGTAGGCCATAGGCACATGTCTTAGCTGGGCTATGATTTTCTTCAGGAGAGAATACTTTGGAGGAAACTGCAGTATAGGAACTTATTCTATTTTAAAGATGACATACTTTTAGGCACCGATTTTCTCACTTAACAACAGCCAAGTGATTTCATGTGCTCTCTCAATATCAAATCTAAGAGGAAAGTGACATTTCATAAAACATACTGCAGGTGAATGCTGAAAACAGTACTTTCTACTCAGAGAGCATTCATTTCATCTTGTATTGTAGTCAGGACTTTGACTTCCTCTTTGTAAACACTGCAAAGGCTGTTTGACAAAAACCCACTTCCTACAAAATAGTCTCATTTCCGAATGGTTTTGAAGATTTAAAACTATTCATTGCTATTTTATCAGACAGAAACATGCTCTGTGACACAATGAGGGCTGTTGGATAACATTTTTTACATTAACAGTACTATTTACTCCAATTCTAATAGTAGGCCATAGATGCATGTCTTCTTGGTAACTTTTTCTTCTGGAAAGAATACTTTGGAGGAAACTGCAGTATAGGAACTTATTCTATTTCAAAAATTACATACTTTTAGGCACCGATTCTATCACTTAACGACAGCAAAGTGATTTCATGATGTCTCTCAAATTCAATCTAACAGGAAAGCGACATTTCGTCGAAAATGCTAGAGTGAATGCTGAAAACAGTATTTTCTACTCAGAGAGCATTCATTTCATCTTCTAATGAAGTCAGGACTTTGAATTCTTCTTTGTAAACACTGCAAAACCGTTAGACAAAAACCCACTTCCAACGAAATAGTCTCATTCCTACATGGTTTTGAATATTTCAAAGTATTCATTACTGTTTTATCTGAGGGGAATATGCTCTGTGACAGAATGTGAGCTGTTGTATAGCATTTTTTGACATTAACAGTAGTATTTACTTCAATTCTAATAGTAGGCCCTAGACACATTTCTTGTCCGGGCTTTTTCCTCTGGAAAGAATATCTTGGAGGAAACTGCAGTATAGGAACTTATTCTATTTCAAAGATTACATAGTTCTAGGCACTGATTCTCTCAATGAGAGCCAAGTGATTTCATGAGCTCTCTCAATATCAAATCTCACAGGAACGTGACATTTTGTCAAAAATTCTGCAGGTGAATGTTGAAAACGGTTCTTTCTTTTCAGAGAGCATTCATTACATCTTCTCCTGAAGTCAAGATGTTGACTTCCTGTTTGTAAACACTGCAAATGCTGTTTGACAAAAACCCACTTCCTACGAAATAGTCTGATTTCTGCATGGTTTTGAAGATTTCAAAGTATTCATTACTGTTTTATCAGACAAATACACTCTGTGACAGAATTTGAGCTCTTGCATAGTATATTTTGAAATTAACAGTACTATTTACTCTAATTCTCATAGTAGGCTATAGACGCATGTCTTAGCTGGGCTAACTTTTTCTTCTGGAAAGAATACTTTGGAGGAAATTGCAGTATATGAACTTATTCTATTTCAAAGATTACATAGTTTTATGCACTGATTCTCTCATTTAACGACAGCCAAGTGATTTCATGATGTCTTTCAAATTAAATTTAACAGGAAAGTGACATTTCGTCAAAAATGCTAGGGTGAATGCTGAAAAAAGTACTTTCTACTCAGAGAGCATTCATTTCATCTTCTACTGAAGTCAGGTCTTTGACTTCTTTGTAAACACTGCAAACGCTCTTAGACCAAAACCCGCTTCCAATGAAATAGTCTCATTCCTGCATGGTTTTGAAGAGTTCAATGTATTCATTGCTGTTTTATGTGAGGGAAATACACTCTGTGACAGAATTTGGGCTCTTGCATAGTATTTTTTGACATTAACAGTACTATTTACTCCAATTCTCATAGTAAGCCCTAGACGCATGTCTTAGCTGGGCTAACTTTTTCTTCTGGAAAGAATAGTTTGGAGGAAACTGCATTATAGAATCTTATTCTATTTCAAAGATTACATAGTTTTAGGCACAGATTCTCTCACTTAATGATAGCCAAGAGATTTTATGAGCTCTCTCAATATCAAATCTAACAAGAAAATGACATTTTGTCAAAAATACTGCAGGTGAATGCTGAAAACAGTATGTTCTTCTCAGAGAGCATTAATTTCATCTTCTATTGAAGTCAGGACTTAGAATTCTTCTTTGTAAGCACTGCAAATGTTGTTTGACAAAAACCCACTTCGTATGAAATGGTCCCATTTCTGCATGGTTTTGAAGATTTCAAAGTATTCATTACTGTTTTGTCAGAGGGAAATACACTCTGTGACAGAATGTAGGCTGTTGGATAATATTTTTTCATATTAACAGTACTATTTACTGCAAGTCTCATAGTCGGTAATAGATGCTGGGCTTTTTATTCAGGAAAGAATTCTTTGGAGGAAACTGCAGTACAGGAACTAATTATATTTCAAAGATGACATAGTTTTAGGCACAGATTCTCTCAAATAAGTGATTTCATGAGCTCTCTTGTTATATCTCTCGTCTCCTGTTATATCAAAAATAACAGGAAAGTGACATTTCATCAAAAATACTACACCTGAATACTGAAAACAGTACTTTATACTCAGTGAGCATTCATTTCATTTTCTACTTAAATCAGGACTTTGATTTCCCCTTTCTAAACACTGCAGAGCCTACTTGACGAAAACCCGCTTCATACACAATGGTATCATTCCTGAATGGTTTTGAAGATTTTAAACTACTCATTACTGTTTTATATGAGAGAAATACACTCTATGACAGATTGTGGGCTGTTGGATAATATTTTTTTACATTAACAGTACCATTTAGGGGACTTCCTAAATGGCGGCATAGGTTAATGCGCCGTGCTGCTTCGCACAACCAAACAAGGAAAAAATCAGAAATGTACACAATCAAAAACAGCCAGATCTGACAGAAAATCGAATTGAGAGGAAGTCTGACAACCAAGGAATTAAAGAAAATACATTCATCCAGTCTGGTGAGCCAGGAGGAGCAGGGCAGAGGGAGAGTGCTCGGCTACTCTGAGGCGAGCTGGTGAGCAGACAGTAGGTCCGTGGTTGGAGGGGCGGTTCCTGCGCGGCTGCAGCACACTGAGAGACAGGGGTGCCTGACCGAAGCGTGGCCAGCGCCAGCCCATCCACACCCAGCGGGGCTGAGACTGGTGGACCAGGCAGGTCCGCATTCGTGGGCAGACGGACTGGGAGAGAAAGCAGTGTGCAACCCATCTGCGCAGATTGAGAGCACCTGTGTGGGTGGAGTCGGCGGCGGGAGGAACTCCCAACCTCATAGGAGAGTTTGTTGGGGAGACCCACGGGGTATTGGAACTGTGAAGCCTGTCCACCAACCCTGGAGTGACCCTCGGAGCCAGTGCAGAGGGGCTCGAATTACTTGCAGGAGGCGGTGTGGGTGCCATTGTGCTCTCAGATCCCGCCCCCACAGGCTCCGTCACAGCACAACTACAGTGAGTTTCCCTGCCCAGGTCAACCCCAAGGCTCTGCCCCCTTACAGTAACAGGTGCACCAGGGGAAAAAATGGCCCAAAGAAAGGAACAGATCAAAGCTCCAGAGCTAACTGACCAAGAGATAGCCAACCTATCAGATGCACAGTTTAAAACCCTAGTAATAAGGATGCTGACAGAATTTGACGAAAAATTATTGAAATTTCTTGAACAAATGAGGAGAGATCTGCAGGGAACCAAGAGGGATAAGAAGGAAACTGGGACTCAAATCAACAGAGTGGACCAGCAGAAAGAAAAAAACAGCCAACCAGAAAAGAATGAAGAAACAAGAATTCAAAAAATGGAGGAGGGGCTCAGAAACCTCCAGGACATCTGTAAACGTCCCAACATCCGGATCATAGGGCTGCCAGAAGGAGAAGAAGAAATCCAAGGAATTGAAAACTTATTTGAACACATAATGATGGAGCATTTCCCGAAGCTGGTGAAGGAAATAAACTTTCAGGAAGTCCAGGAAGCTCAGAGAGTCCCAAAGAAGTTGGCCCCACAGAGGAACACAGCAAGACACATCATAATTACATTACCCAAGATCAAAAATAAGGAAAGGATCCTAGAAGCAGCAAGAGAAAAAGAGACAGTTACCTACAAAGCAATGCCCATAAGACTGTCAACTGATTTCTCAAAAGAGACCTTACAGGCAAGAAGGGGCTGGAGAGAAGTATTCCTAGTCATGAAAGGCAAGGACCTACATCCAAAAATACTCTATCCAGCAAAGTTTTCATTTAGAATGGAAGGGAAGATAAAGTGCTTCTCAGATAAGGTCAAGTTCAAGAAGTTCATCACTACCCAGACTTTATTGTATGAAATGTTAAAGGGAGTTATATAAGGTATGGAGGACTATCAACAGGAGAGTGATAAGGGAGAGGGTGGGAACGGGGCCCAGAACAAGTAGCATAAATGGGAGGTAGACAACAGACAGGGGAAGGTTAAGAATAGTACAGGAAGTGCAGGAGCAGAAGGACTTATGTGTATGACCTATGGACAAAACTAAACGGTGGGGAAAGGGGGGGTAAGGGGGTGGGGGGCAAGAAGGGGGGGAAGTGGGACAACTGTAACAGCATAATCAATAAAATATAGTTAAAAACAAACAAACAACAAAAAAGTACCATTCAGTTCAGGTAACATAGTATGCCATAAACGCATGTCTTAGCTACGCTAAACTTTTCATCTAGAAAGAATACTTTGGAGAACTCTGCAGTACAGTAACTTGCTCTATTTCAAAGATGACATAGTTTTACTTGCCAATCCTCAGCCATTTTGTTATTACAATGGGCAGAAAAGTGAATTTTCACACAAACCCTTAAGCCCAATTGCTTAATTCAGGTCCTACTATCAAGCCAACATACATTGCATCTAGTACAGAATTCACTACATTGATTTTTTGTTATAACACAGTAGAAGGTGTTTAAGGAAACCCGTTTAGTATGAAATACTTTTGTTCATGAATGATTTTCAAGGTCTCAAACTATTCACTACAGCACTACCAGACAGAAGTGCACTCAGAAATGTCCAGAGACGACGTGGACTGTTAGATCCATCCTTTTTCTGAACAGTCACTATACTGTTCTGTCCACGTAAAGCAATGACATGTAGACGCACGGCTTAGCTTGACTTCACTTTACTCTTGGAGGTAATATCATGGAAGGAAATGAACTTCAGCAACTTATTCTATATCAAAGATGACATAGTTCTAACCCTAACTCTAAACCTAACCCTAAACCTGACCCTGACCCTAACCCTAACCCTAACACTAACACAAACCCTAACCCTAACCATAACCCAAAACTAATTCTATCCCTAACCCTAATGCAACCCTAAACCTAACCCTAACAATAATCTTAAACCAAACATAACCTTAACCCTAACCCTAACGCAAACCTAACCCTAACCTAACCCTAACGCAACCCTAACCCTAACCCTAACCCAAACGCAACGCTAACCCTAACCTTAAACCCTATTCCTAACCCTTAACTCTAACCTTCGCCCTAACCCTAACTGAAACCCTAAACCTAAAGCTAACCCTACGTGTTCTATTTCAAAGAAGACCTAGTTTCAGCTGTGTGCTCCTGAATGTTGACTATACAGAGATTATGTCCCCAAATCTGCTATCAAAATGTCGAGGAAAGTTAAATTTCACCAAGAGCCTTAAGAGAAATTTCTAAAACAAGGTCCCACTCACAAGATAACACTCCCTTCATCTTCTACTGAAGTCAGTACATTAACCTCCTCTTATAAACAATGTAGAAGGGGTTGGCGATAAAGCAGATTCATAGAAAATATTTTCAGTACCAAATGATTACAGCAGTTTAGAACGCCTCCTTTCTGCTTTTTCCGAGAGAATGGTAGTAGGTACAGAATATGGACTTTTAGTTTCATCCTGTTTTTGACATTCACAATACAGTTTTCTCCAAGGAAAGTAATAAGGTGTAGACGCACGACCTCTCTGGACTCAGTTTTCTCCGCCATACATTACCGCGTAGGATCCTGTACTACAGGAACTTATTCTGTTTCAAAGATGACATAGTTTTAGGTGTGCATTCTTGTATTCTGATGACACAGGGATTACCACCGCCATTTTGCTATCAAAATCGCCAGGAGAGTAAAATTTCACCCAAAGCCTTAAGCCAAATTGCTTAATTCAGGTCCTACTATCAAGCCAACATACATTTCATCTTGTACTGAAATCAGTGCATTGACTTTTTGTTATAGCAGCATAGAAGGCGATTAAGGAAACCCGTTTTGTACAAAATATTTTTATTCCTGAAGATTTTCAAGGTTTCAAACTCTTCAATACAGCACTAGCAGACAGAAAGGCTCTCTGTGAGAGAATGTGAACTGTTAGATCAATCCGCTTTTTGAACAGTCACTATACTGTTTTATCCAAGTAATGTAATAAGATGTAGATGCACGACTTAGCTGGAGTACAATTTTCTACTATATAATATCATGGGGAAAACTGTACTAAGCAGCTTAAGCTATTTCAAATACGACATAGTTTTTGGTGTGCGTTCTTGAATGTTGACTATACAGGTGTTACCTCAGCCATTTTTTTAAATCAAAATGGCCAGAGAAGTGAATTTTCACACAAAGCCCTAAGCCCAAATGCTTAATTCAGGTCCTACTATCAAGCCAACATACATTTCATCTTGTACAGAATTCACTACATTGACATTTTGTTACAACACTGTAGAAGGTGTCCAAGGAAACCAGTTTAGTAAAAAATGCTTTTATTCCTGACTTTTTCAAGGTCTCAAACTATTCACTACAGCACTACCAGACAGAAATGCACTCTGAGAGACAAAGTATATTGATAGATCCATCCTCTTTTTGAACAGTCACTATACTGTTCTGTTCATATAACGTAATGAAATGAAATGTAGACGAATGGCTTAGCTTCACTTCACTTTACTCCTGGAAATAATATCATGGAGGGAAAAGTACTTCAGCAATTTACTCTATATCAAAGATGACATAGTTCTAACCCGTACTCCAATCCTAAACCTAACCCTGACCCTGACCCTAACCCTAACCACAACCCAACCTAACCCTAACCCTACTGCAATCCTGAACCTAACCCTGATCCTAACCCTATAGCTAAGCCTAACCCTAATCAAACCCTAAACCTAACGCTAACCCTAACTATAATCCTAACCCTAACCCTTATCCCTAACACTAACCCTAACCGTTACCCTACTATCAACCCAGCATACATTTCATCTTGTACTAAAATCACTTCATTGACTTTTTCTTTAACACTTAGAAGGCATTTAAAGAAACCCGTTTCCTCCAAAATTTTTTTTATTTCTGAATGATTTTCAAGGTTTCAAACTGTTCGAAACAGCTCGACAAGACAGAAATGCTTTCTGTGAGAGACTGTGGAATGTTAGATCATCCTCTTTTTCAACAGTCACTATACAGTTTTGTCCAAGTAATGTAGTAAGTTGTAGATGCATGACTTAGCTGTAGTACACTTTTTTCCTGGAGGTAATATGATGGAGGAAACTGTTCTACAGCAGCTTATAATATTTCAGTGATAACACTTTTTGGTGTGCATTTCTGAATGTTGACAATATAAGTATTACCTCAGGCATTTTGCTAACAAAATAGCCAGAAAAGTGAATTTTGACACAAAGCCTTAAGCCCAATTGATTATATCAGGTCCTACTATAGAGCAAACATACATTTCATCTTGTACTGAAATCACTACATTGACTTTTTGTTATAACAAGGTAGAACACGTTTAAGGATACCCGTTTCATATGAAATGTTTTTATTCCTGAACGATTTTCAAGGTTTCAAACTATTCATGACAGCACGTCCTAGCAGAAATGCACTCTGTGAGAGAAAGCGGACTGTTAGATCCATCCTCTTTTTGTACAGTCACTATACTTTTTGTCCAAGCAACGTAATATGGTGTAGATGCATGACTTAATTGGACTTCACTTTTCTTTTGGAGATATTATAGAGAAAACTGAACTGCAGCCACTTATTCTAAATCAAAGATGGCATCGTTCTAACCCTAACCCTCACCCTATAGCTCAAACTAACCCTAACCCTAACAAACCCTACCATAACGCTATCCATAACTATAATCCTAACCTCAACCCTAACTCTAACCCTAACGCTAACCCAACCCTAACTCTAACCCTAACCCTAACCCTAACCCTACTATCAAGGAAGCATACGTTTCATTTGCACTAAAATCACTTCATGAACTTTTTGTTATAACACTGTAGAAGGCATTTAAGGAAACCTATTTCGTACAAAATGTTTTTTTATTCCTGGATGATTTTCAAGATTTCAAACTATTCAATACAGCTCTACCAGACATAAATGCTTTCTGGGAGAGAATGTGCTATGTTAGATCATCCTCTTTTTGAACTGTCACTATACGGTTTTGTCCAAGTAACATAATAAGATGTAGAGGCACGACTTAGTTGGAGTACACTTTTTCCTGGATATAATATGATGGAGGAAACTATTCTACAGCAGCTTATATATTTCAACAATAACACTTTTGGGTGTGCGTTTTTTAATGTTGACTATATAGGTATATACTCAGCCTTTCACTATCAAAATATCCAGAGAAGTGATTTTCATACAAAGCCTTAAGCTCAATTGCTTAATTCAGGTCCCATTATCAAGCCAACATACATTTCATCTTGTTCTGAAATCACTGCATTGACTCTTTCTTATAACACTATCGAAGACATTTAAGAAAACCGGTTTCATGTGAAATGTTTTTATTCCTGAATGACTTTCAAGATTTCAAACTATTGACTACAGCACTACCAGACAGAAATGCACTCTGTGAGAGAAAGCAGACTGTTAGATCCATCCTCTTTTTGTACAGTCACTATAATGTTTTGTTCAAGTAACGCAATAAGGTGTAGATGTATGATTTAATTGGACTTCACTTTTCTCCTGGAGATAATGTGATTCAGAAAAATGTACTACAAAAACTTAGTCTAAATCAAAGATGACATACTTCTAACTTAACCCTAACCCTAACAGTAACCCTATAACAAACCCTAACCCTAACAAAACCGTAAACCTAAGGTTCATCCTAACTATAATACTAACCCTAACCTGAACCCTTAACTCTAACCCTAACCCTAACACAACCCTAACCCTAACCCTATCACAATCCTAACCGTAAGCATATCCCTAACTCTAACGCTAAACCTAACCCTAACCCTAATGATAACCCTAACTATAATCCTAACCCTAACCCTAACCCTTAATCCTAACCCTAATTCTATCCCTAACTCAAACCCTAACGCTACTATCAACCCAGCATACATTTCTTCTTGTACTATAATCAATTCATTGACTTTTTATTATAACACTGTAGAATACGTTAAAGAAACCCATTTCATATGAAATGTTTATATTTCTGAATAATTTCCAAGGTTTTAAACCATTCACTACAGCACTACCAGACAGAAATGCACTCTGTGAAAGAAAGCGGACTATTAGATCCATCCTCTTTTTGTACAATCACTATACTATTGTGTACAAGTAACGTAATAAGGTGTAGAGGCATGACTGAATTGGACTTTACTTTTCTCCTGGAGATAATATCAAAAAGAAAACTGTACCACAGGCACTTGTTCTCAATGAAAGATGACATAGTTATAATTTAACAACTGTAACCCTAACTCTAACACCAACCGAATGATAACCCTAATTATAATCCTAACCCAACCCTTAACCCTTAACCCTAACCCTAACCGTAACACTTAACCCTAAACTTTACTGAACCCTCAACCTAACCCTAACCGCAACCATAACCCTAACCCTAACCCTAACCCTACTATCAAGCCAACATACCTTTCATCTTGTACTGCAATCACTGCATTGACTTTTTGTTATAACACTGCAGAGGGCCTTTAAGGAAACCCATTTCCTCTGAAAAGTTTTTATACCTGAATGATTTTCAAGGCTTCAAACTATTCACTACAGCGCTACAAGACAGAAATGCACTCAGTGAGAGAAAGCAGACAGATCCATCCTTTCTGTACAGTCACTATACCGTTTTGTCCAAGTAAGGTAATTAGCTTAGATCCATCAGTTAATTGGACTTGACTTTTCTCCTGGTTACCATGGAGGAAACTACTACAGCCGCTTATTCTAAATCAAAGATAACCTACTTCTAACCCTAACCCTAACCCTAACCCTAGTGCAACCCTAACTCTAACCTTAACCCCAACCCTAACACAACCCTAACTGTAACCCCAACCCTAGCGCAACCCTAACCCTAACCATAACGCTAACCCTAACCCTAACCATAATCCTAACCCTAATGCTAACCTTAACCCCAACCCTAGCGCAACCCTAACCCTAAACCTAAACCTAACACTAACGCTAACCCCAAACCTAACCCTAACCCTAACTCTAACCCTAACCCTAATATAAAGCCAGCATACATTTCAACTTGTACTAAGGCACTTCATTGACTGTTTGTTTTAAAACTTTAGAAAGCATTTAAGGAAACCCATTTTGAACAAAATGTTTTTATTCTTGAATGATTTTCAACGTTTTAAAATATTCAGTACAGCTCTAACAAACAGATCTGCTTTCTGTGAGAGAATGTGGACTGTTAGAACATCTTTTTTTTTTTTTGGTGATTTTTTTAAAAATTATTTTATTGTTGTTCACTTACAGTTGTCTGCATTTACCCCCACCCCCAACCCCAGGCAAACCCACCTTCCTCCCTTGCTTCCACCCTTCCCCTGCGTTTTGTCCATGTGTCCTTTATAGCAGTTCCTGAATACCCTTGTCCCCATTATCCCCTTCCCCCTCCCCTCTGGTTACTGCCAGAATGTTCTAAATTTCAAGGTCTCTGGTTATAATTTGTTTCTCTGGTTGTATTTTGCTTGCTTACCTCACAAGCGTCTTGGCTGTGGCTGATCTGAGTTCCCCGGTAGCTGATCTGGCCTTGGTGCCCTCTCTCGTGAGTCCTTATATAAAACCCCTTAACATTTCATATAGTAAAGGCTGCGTGATGATGTACTCCTTGAACTTGACCTTATCTGAGAAGCACTTTATCTGCCCTTGCATTCTAAATGACAGTTTTGCTGGATAGATTATTCTTGATTGTAGGCCCTTGCTTTTCATGATTTGAAATATTTCTCTCCAACCCCTTCTTGCTTGGAAGGTCTCCTTAGAGAAATCCGCTGACAGTCTTATGGGAATTCCTTTGTAGGTAACTGTCTCCTTTTCTCTTGCTGCGTGTAAGATTCTTTCCTTATTCTTGACCTTGGGTAATGTAATTATGATGTGCCTTGATGTGTTCCTCTTTGGGTCCCGCTTCTTTGGGGTTCTCTGAGCTTCTTGGACTTCCAGGAAGCCTATTTCCTTTGCCAGATTTGGGAAGTTCTCCTTCATTATCTGTTCAAAAATACGTTCAATTTCTTGGTGTTCCTCTTGTCCTTCTGGCAGCCCTATGATCCGGATGTTGGGTTGTTTACAAATGTCTCTGAGGTTCCTTAGTCCCTCCTCATTTTTTTGAATTCTTGTTTCTTCCTTCTGTTCCAGCCCATTGGTTTGAGTCCCAGCTTCCTTTTTTTCTCTATTGGTTCCCTGTAAATCTTCCTCCGTTATCTTTATCGTTGTGTTCATGTGTTCAACTATTTCTTCCAGTTTTGTGAGCATCATGATTACCAGTGTTTTAAACTGGGCATCTGTTAATTTGGCTATCTCTTCGTTCGTTAGTTGTAATTTGGTCTGATCTTTCGTTTTGGCCATTTTCATTCTTTTTTATCTCGGCACACCTGTCGGAGTCTTAGGTGTTTGTTGGTGCCTGGTAACCTGGGTCGCTTTTTTGTGACGTTTCCTCTGGGGGTGGGGCCTGGGAGGGAGCAATGGCGTCTGCCGTTCACCGCCACTCCCTATCACTCTCTGCTCCCCAGTTCCCCACTGCCTTTTCCACCAGTCTCGGCCCTGCTGGTTCCCACTGGCCTCTCCGGTTACACTGCCAGCCTGCAAGGTTCACCCGTTGCTCCGGGTAGTGTTTTGTTTAGGCGCTCCCGGGGTGAGTTCCTCTGGGCAAACTGCCTCTCACTCTGCTCCTCTGCTCAGTTCTGCTCCGCTTACAGGCCTGGATGTACATCCTCCCCAACTTCCTGGGTGTCGGACTTCCCTTCAGTTCGATTCTGTCCATTCTGGTTGTTTATTTTTCACTATTGAGTTCGTTGTTTAAACTCTCTGGTTGTGAGCGGCGGTGCAGTACGTCCACCTACGCTGCCATCTTGGCGGAAGTCTAGAACATCTTCTTTTTGAAGTCACTATTCGGTTTTGTCCAAGTAACATAATTTACTGTAAATGAATGAACTTGCTGCATTACACTTTTTTCCTTTAGATAATGGAGGAAACTGTTGTACAGCAGCTTATAATATTTCAATGATAACAGTTTTTGGTGTGTGTTCCTGAATGTTGACTATATAGGTATTTCCTCAGCCATTTTTCTCTCAAAATGGATGTAAAACTACATTTTCACGCAAAGCCTAAAGCTCAATTGATTAATTCAGGTCCTACTATCAAGACAACATACATTTCATCTTGTACTGAAATCAGTGCATTGTTTCTGTTATAACACCGCAGAGGGCCTTTTAGAAAACCCGTTTCGTATCAAAAATTTTTATTCCTGAATGATTTTCAGGGTTCCAAACTCTTTACTACAGCACTACCAGACAGAAATGGACTCTGTGAGAGAAAGCAGACAGATCCATCCTCTCTTTGTACAGTCCTTATACCGTTTTGTCCAAGTAAGGTAATTAGCTTAGATCCATGAGTTAATTGGACTTGACTGTTCTCCTAGAGATAATACCATGGAGGAAACTCTACAACAGCCGCTTATTCTAAATCAAAGATAACCTACTTTTAACCCTAACCCTAACTTACTTCTAACCCTAACCCTAACCCTAGCGCAACACTAACCCTAAACCTAACCCTAACGCTAACCCTAATTCTAACCATAACCCTAACTCTAGCGAAACCCTAACACTAACCCTAACCTAAACCTAACCCTGATGCTAACCCTAACCTTACCCCTAACTCTAGTGTAACACTAACCCTAACCGTAACCCTAACACTAACCCTTCCCTAACCATAACTATCACACTAACACTAACCCTAACCCTTAACCTAACTCTAACCCTAACCCTAATATAAGCCAACATACATTTCAAATTGTACTAATGCACTTCATTGACTTTTTGTTATAACACTATAGAAAGCATTTAAGGAAACCATTTTGAACAAAATGTTTTTATTCTTGAATGAATTTCAACATCTTAAAATATTCAATACAGCTCTACCAGACAGAATTGCTTTCTATGAGAGAATGTGGACTGTTAGAAAATCTTCTTTTTCAACAGTCACTGTATGGTTTTGTCCAAGTAACATAATTTAGTGTAGACTCACTAACTAACTGGAGTACACTTTTCTCCTGGATTTAATATGGTGGAGGAAACTGTTGTAGAACAGCTTGTAATATTTCAACGATAACACTTTTTGGTGTGTGTTCCTGAATGTTGACTATATAGGTATTACGTTAGCCATTTTTCTATCAAAATGGCCGTAAAACTACATTTTCACCCAAAACCTAGAGCTCAATGGCTTAATTCATGTCATACTATCAAGCCAACATACATTTCATCTTTTGCTGAAATCACTGAATTGAGTTCTTGTTATAACACTGCAGAAGGCCTTTAAGGAAACCCGTTTTGTATGAAAAGTTTTTATTCCTGAATGACTTTCAAGGTTTAAAACAATTCACTACAGCACTACAAAAAGAAATGCACACTGTGAGAGAAAGCAGACTGTTAGATCCATCCTCTTTTTGTACAGTCACTATACTGTTTTGTCCAAGTAAGGTTAAATCCATGAGTTAATTGGACTAGACTCTTTTCCTGGAGATAATACCATGGAGGGAACTCTACTATAGTCCCTTATTCTAAATCAAAGATAACCTGATACCCTAACCCTAACCCTACCCCTAACCCTAGAGCAACCCTAAACCTATCCCTAACCCTAACCCTAACGCTCACTCTAACCCTAACCCTAACCTTAGCGAAATTCTAACCCTAACCCAAACCCTAACCCTAACTCTAACCCTAACCCTAATGCTAACCCTAATCCTAACTCTAATCTTAACCCTAATATAAAGCCAGTATGCATTTCAAATTGTACTAAGATACTGCATTGACTTTTTGTTATAACACTGAATAAGCATTTAAGGAAACCCGTTTTGAACAAAATGTTTTTATTCTCAAATGATTTTCAACATTTCAAAATATTCAATACAGCTCTACCAGACAGAATTGCTTTCTGTGAGAGAATGTGGACTGTTAGAAGATCTTCTCTTTGAATAGTCACTATACGGTTTTGTCCAAGTAACATAATTTAGTGTAGACACACTAACTTGCTGGAGTACACTTTTCTCGTTGAGATAACATGATAGAGGAAACTGTTGTACAAGAGCTTATACTATTTCAACGACAACACTTTTTCGTGTGCGTTCCAGAATGTTGACCACATAGGTAGTACCTCAGAAATTTTGCTATCAAAATGGCCGTAAAAATACATTTTCACCCAAATCCTAAAGCTCAATTGCTAAATTCAGGTCCTACTATCAAGCCAACATACATTTCATCTTTTGCTGAAATCACTGCATTGAATTCTTGTTATAACACTGCAGAAGGCCTTTAAAAAACCCGTTTAGTATAAAAAGTTTTTATTCCTTAATGATTTTCAAGGTTTCAAACCATTCGCTACAGCACAACCAGACAGAAATGTACTCTGTGAGATAAAGCAGACTGTTAGATCCATCTTGTTTTTGTACAGTCACTATACTGTTTTGTCCAAGAAAGGTAATTAGGTTAGATCCATGAGTTAATTGGACTTGACTCTTCTCCTGGAGATAAAACCATGGAGGAAACTCTACTACAGCCACTTAGTCTAAATCAAAGATAAACTACTTATAACCCTAAACTTAACCCTAACCCTACCCCTAAGCCTAGCAGAACCCTAGCCCTAACCCTAAACCTAACACTAACCCTAACCCTAACGCTAACCTTAACACTACTCTCCATCCAGCATACATTTCTACTTGTACTATGCCAGTTTCTTTACTTTTTATTATAATAGTGTAAAAAGCATTTAAGGAAAGCCGTTTTGAACTAAAGGTTTTTATTCTTGAATGAATTTCAAGCATTCAAACTATTCAATACAGCTCTACCAGACAGAATTGCTTTTTGCGAGAGAATGTACACTGGTAGAAGATCCACTATTTGAATAGTCACTATACGGTTTTGTCCAAGTAACATAATTTAGTATAGACGCACGTCTTAGCTGTAGGACACTGTCCTCCTGAAGATAATTTGATGGAGGAAACTGTTCTACAGCAGCTTATACTATTTCAACGGTAACACTTTTGGTGTGCGTTACTGAATGTTGACTATTGGTATTACCTCAGCCATTTCGCTATCAAAGTGGTCGTAAAACCAACTTTTCTGACAAAGCCTTAAGACCAATTGCTTATTTCAGCTTCTACTATCAAGCCAAAATACATTTCATGTTGTACTGATTTCACTGCATTGAATTTTTCTTGTAACACTGCACAACGCTTATCAGGAAACCCGTTTCCTACGAAATGTTTTTATCCTGGAATGATTTTCCTGGTTTCATACTATTCATTTCAGTAGTACCAGATAGATATGCACTCTGTGACAGAAAGCAGACTGTTAGATCCATCCTAGTTTTGCACAGTCACTATATTGTTTTGTCCAACTAAGGTAATAAGGTGCAGATGCATGACTTAATTGAAATTCACTTTTCTCCTGAAGATAACACCACCGAGGATACGATACTACAGCCGCTTATTCTAAATGAAAGATGACCAACTTCTACCACTAACCCTAACCCTAACCCTAACGCTAACCGTATCCCTAACACTACCCTAAACCTAACGCTAACCATAAGCATAACTCTAACACTAATGCTAACCTTAACCCTAACCCTAACAATAACCCTAATCCTAATGCTAACCCTAACACTACTCTCATTCCAGCATACATTTTTACTTGTACTAAGCAAGTTTCTTGACTTTTTATTAGAACAGTGTAAAAAGCATTTCAGGAAACTGTTTTGAACTAAAGGTTTTTATTCTTGAATGATTTTCAACCATTCAAACTATTCAATACAACTCTACCAGACAGAATTGCTTTCTGTGAGAGAATGGACACTGGTAGAAGAACCACTTTTGGAACAGTCACTATACGGTTTTGTCCACATAAAGTAATTTAGTGTAGACGCACGACTTAGCTGTAGGACAATTTTCTCTTGAAGATAATTTGATGGATAAAACTGTTCTACAGCAGCTTATACTATTTCAACAGTAACACTTTTGGTGTGTGTTACTGAATATTGAGAATATAGGTATTACCTCAGCTATTTTGCTATCAAAGTGTTCGTAAATCCAACCTTCCTGACAAAGCCTTAAGCCCAATTCCTTCTGGAAACTTCTACTATCAAGCCAACATACATTTCATCTTGTACTGATATCACTGCATTGAATTTTTGTTGTAACACTGCAGAACGCTATGAAGGAAACCCGTGTCCTAAGAAATGTTTTTATTCCGGAATGATTTTCATCGTTTCCTACTCTTCACTTCAACAGGCACAGACAGAAATGCACTCTGTGACAGAAAGCAGACTCTTAGATCCATCCTACTTTTACACTCATATAATAAAAAGTCCAGAAACTGCCTTAGTACAAGTAAAAACGTGTGCTGGAATGAGAGTAATGTTAGGGTTTGCGTTAGGGTTAGGGTTAGGGTTGGCGTTAGGGTTAGGGTTGGGTTACGGTTAGCTTTAGTGATAGGGTTAGGGTTAGCGTTAGGGTTAGGGTTAGCGTTAGGGTTAGGGTTAGGGATAGCGTTAGCGTTAGTGTTACGGTTACAGTTAGGGTTAGGGTTAGCGTTAGGGCTAGGGTTAGGGTTAGTGTTAAAACTTCTTCATCTTTGCTTTAGAATAAGCGGCTGTAGTAGCGTTTCCCCCGTGGTATTATCTCCAGGAGAAAAGTGTCCTACAGCTAAGTCGTGCGTCTACACTAAATTATGTTACTAGGACAAAACCGTATAGTGACTGTACAAAAAGTGTATGTTTTACCAGTGTACATTCTCTCGCAGAAAGCAATACTGTTTGGTAGAGCTGTATTGAACAGTTTGAATGGTTGAAAATCATACAAGAATAAAAACCTTTAGTTCAAAACGGGTTTCCTTAAATGCTTTGTATGCTGTTATAATAAAAAGTCAAGAAACTGCCTTAGTACAAGTAGAAATGTGTGGTGGAATGAGAGTAGTGTTAGGGTTAGGGTTAGGGTTAGGGTTAGGGTTAGTGTTAGGGTTAGGGTTAGCGTTAGGGTTAGGGTTAGGGTTAGAAGTTGTTCATCTTTGCTTTAGAATAAGCGGCTATAGTAGCCTTTCCCCAGTGGTATTATCTCCAGGAGAAAAGTGTCCTACAGCTAAGTCGTGGTCTACACTAAATTATGTTACTAGACCAAACCGTACAGTGACTGTTCTAAAAGTGGATGTTCTAACACTGTACATTCTCTCGCAGAAAGCAATACTGTTTGCTAGAGCTGTATTGAATGGTTGAAATTCATACAAGAATAAAAACCTTTAGTTCAAAACGGGTTTCTTTAAATGCTTTTTACACTGTTATAATAAAAAGCCAAGAAACTACCATAGTAAAGTAGAAATGTGTGCTGTATTGAGAGTAGTGTTAGGGTTAGGGTTAGGGTTAGCGTTGGGGATAGGGTTAGGGATAGGGTTAGGGTTAGCGTTAAGTTTAAAGATAGGGTTAGTCATAGGGTTATGAATAGCATTAGGGTTAGTGTTAGGATTAGGGTTAGGGTTAGGGTTAGCGTTAGGGTTAGGGTTAGCGTTATGTTTAGGGTTAAGGTTAGTGTTAGAATTTGATCATCTTTGCTTTAGAATAAGTGGCTTCAGTAGCGTTTCCCCCGTGGAATTCTCTACAGGAGAAAAGTGTCCTAAAGCTAAGTCGTGCGTCTACACTAAATTATGTTACTAGGACAAAACCGTATACTGACTGTTCTAAAAGTAGATGTTTTACCAGTGTACATTCTCTCGCAGAAAGCAACACAGTTTTGTACAGCTGTATTCAATAGTTTCAATGGTTGAAAATCATACAAGAATAAAAACATTTAGTTCAACAGGTTTCCTTAATGCTGTTTTCACTGTTATAATAAAATGTCAAGAAACTACCTTTGTACAAGTAGAAATGTGTGCTGGAATGAGAGTAGTGTTAGGGTTAGCGTTAGGGTTAGGGTTAGGGTTAGCGTTAGGGTTAGGGTTAGGGTTAGGGTTAGGATTAGGGTTAGGGTAAGGGTTAGTGTTAGAAGTTGTTAATCTTTGCTTTAGAATAAGCAGCTGCAGTAGCGTTTCCCCCATGGAATTATCTCCAGGAGAAAAGTTTCCTACAGCTAAGTCGTCTGTCTACGCTAAATTATGTTACTAGGACAAAACCGTATAGTGACTTTTCTAAAAGTGTATGTTTTACCAGTGTACATTCTCTCGCAGAAAGCAATACTGTTTGGTAGAGCTCTATTGAATAGTTTCAATGCTTGAAAATAATACAAGAATAAAAACCTTTAGTTCAAAATGTGTTTCCTTAAACACTTTTTACACTGTTATACTAAATTGTCAAGAAACCGCCATAGTACAAGGAGAAATGTGCGCTGGAATGAGAGTACTGTTAGGGTTAGCGTTAGGGTTAGGGTTAGGGTTAGTGTTAGAAATGGTTCATCTTTGGTTTAGAATAAGCGGCTGCCGTAGCATTTTCCCCGCCGAATTATCTCCAGGCGAAAAGTTTCCTACAGCTAAGTCGTGCGTCTACGCTAAATTATGTTACTAGGACAAAACCGTATAGTGACTTTTCTAAAAGTGTATGTTTCACCAGGGTACATTCTCTCGCACAAAGCAATACTGTTTCGTAGAGCTGTATTGAATAGTTTCAATGCTTGAAAATCAAACAAGAATAAAAACCTTTAGTTCAAAACGGTTTTCCTTAAATGCTTTTTACACTGTTAGAATAAAATGTCAAGAAACTGCCTCAGTACAAGTAGAAATCTGGGCTGGAATGAGAGTGTTGTTAGGCTTTGGGTTAGGGTTAGCGTTAGGGTTAGGGTTAGGGTTGTGGTTAGCGTTAGGGTTCGGGCTAGGGTTAGGGTTAGAAATTGTTCATCTTTGAGTTAGAATAAGCGGCTGCAGTAGCTTTTTCCCCGTCGATTTATCTCGAGGAGAAAAGTTTCCTACAGGTAAGTTGCGTCTACGCTAAATTATGTGACTAGGACAAAACCGTACAGTGACTTTTCTAAAAGTGTATGTTTTACCAGTGTACATTCTCTCGCAGAAAGCAATACTGTTTGGTAGAGCTCTATTGAATAGTTTCAATGCTTGAAAATCAAACAAGAATAAAAACCTTTAGTTCAAAACGGGTTTCCTTAAATGCTTTTTACACTATCATAATAAAATGTCAAGAAACTGCCTTAGTACAAGTAGAAATGTGTGCTGGAATGAGAGTAGTGTTAGGGTTAGCGTTAGGGTTAGGATTAGGGTTAGCGTTATGGTTTGGTTTAGGGTTAGCGTTAGGGTTAGGGTTAGGGTTAGTGTTAGAAGTTGTTCATCTTTGCTTTAGAATAAGCAGCTGCAGTAGCGTTTCCCACGTTGTATTATCTCCAGGAGAAAAGTTTCCTATTGCTAAGTCGTGCGTCTACACTAAATTTTGTTCCTAGGACAAAAACGTATAGAGACTGTTCTAAAAGTGTATGTTTTACCAGTGTAAATTCTCTCGCAGAAAGCAATACTGTTAGGTAGAGCTCTATTGAATAGTTTCAATGCTAGAAAATAATACAAGAATAAAAACCTTTAGTTCAAAACGGGTTCCCTTAAACACTTTTTACACTGTTATACTAAATTGTCAAGAAACCGCCATAGTACAAGGAGAAATGTGTGCTGGAATGAGAGTAGTGTTAGGGTTAGCGTTAGGGTTAGGGTTAGGGTTAGTGTTAGAAATGGTTCATCTTTGGTTTAGAATAAGCGGCTGCCGTGGAATTTTCCCCGCCGAATTATCTCCAGGCGAAAAATTTCCTACAGCTAAGTCGTGCGTCTACGCTAAATTATGTTACTAGGACAAAACCGTATAGTGACTTTTCTAAAAGTGTATGTTTTACCAGTGTACATTCTCTCGCAGCAAGCAATACTGTTTGGTAGAGCTCTATTGAATAGTTTCAATGCTGGAAAATAATACATGAATGAAAACCTTTAGTTCAAAACGGTTTTCCTTAAATACTTTTTACACTATTATAATAAAATGTCAAGAAACTGCCTTAGTACAAGGAGAAATGTGTGCTGGAATGAGAGTAGTGTTAGGGTTAGCGTTAGGGTTAGGGTTAGGGTTAGCGTTAGTGTTAGGGTTAGGGTTAGTGTTAGAAGTTGTTCATCTTTGCTTTAGAATAAGCGGCTGCAGTAGCATTTCCTCCGCCGAATTATCTCCAGGAGAAAAGTTTCCTACAGCTAAGTCGTGCGTCGACAGTAACTTATTTTACTAGGACAAAACCGTATAGTGACTTTTCTAAAAGTGTATGTTTTACCAGTGTACATTCTCTCACAGAAAGCAATACTGTTTGGTAGAGCTCTATTGAATAGTTTCAATGCTGGAAAATAATACATGAATGAAAACCTTTAGTTCAAAACGGTTTTCCTTAAATGCTTTTTACACTATTATAATAAAATGTCAAGAAACTGCCTTAGCACAAGTAGAAATTTGTGCGTGAATGAGAGTAGTGTTAGGGTTAGGATTAGGGTTAGCGTTATGGTTAGGTTTAGGGTTACCGTTAGGGTTATGGTTAGGGTTAGAGTTAGAAGTTGTTCATCTTTCCTTTAGAATAAGCAGCTGCAGTAGCGTTTCTCACGTTGTATTATCTCCAGGAGAAAAGTTTCCTATAGCTAAGTCGTGCGTCTACACTAAATTTTGTTCCTAGGACAAAAACATATAGAGACTGTTCTAAAAGTGTATGTTTTACCAGTGTACATTCTCTCGCAGAAAGCAGTACTGTTTCGTAGAGCTCTACTGAATTGTTTCAATGCTTGAAAATAATACAAGAATAAAAACCTTTAGTTCAAAACGGGTTTCCTTAAACACATTTTACACTGTTATACTAAATTGTCAAGAAACCGCCATAGTACAAGGAGAAATGTGTGCTGGAATGAGAGTAGTGTTAGGGTTAGCGTTCGGGTTAGGGTAAGGGTTAGTGTTAGAAATGGTTCATCTTTGGTTTAGAATAAGCGGCTGCCATAGCATTTTCCCCGCCGTATTATCTCCAGGCGAAAAGTTTCCTACAGCTAAGTCGTGCGTCTTCACTAAATTATGTTACTAGGACAAAACCGTATAGTGACTTTTCTAAAAGTGTATGTTTCACCAGGGTACATTCTCTCGCACAAAGCAATACTGTTTCGTAGAGCTGTATTGAATAGTTTCAATGCTTGAAAATCAAACAAGAATAAAAACCTTTAGCTCAAAACGGTTTTCCTTAAATGCTTTTTACACTGTTAGAATAAAATGTCAAGAAACTGCCTCAGTACAAGTAGAAATCTGTGCTGGAATGAGAGTGTTGTTAGGCTTTGGGTTAGGGTTAGCTTTCGGCTTAGGGTTAGGGTTAGCGTTAGGGTTAGGGTTAGGGTTAGTGTTAGAAGTTGTTCATCTTTGCTTTAGAATAAGCAGCTGCAGTAGCTTTTCCCCCGTCGAATTATTTCCAGGAGAAAAGTTTCCTACAGCTAAGTTGCGTCTACACTAAATTATGTTACTAGGACAAAACCGTATAGTGACTTTTCTAAAAGTGTATGTTTTACCAGTGTACATTCTCTCGCAGAAAGCAATACTGTTTGGTAGAGCTCTACTGAATAGTTTCAATGCTTGAAAATAATACAAGAATAAAAACCTTTAGTTCAAAACGTGTTCCCTTAAACACTTTTTACACTGTTATACTAAATTGTCAAGAGACCGCTATAGTAGAAGGAGAAATGTGTGCTGGAATGAGAGTAGTGTTAGGGTTAGCGTTAGGGTTAGGGTTAGGGTAAGCGTTAGGGTTAGGGTTTGGGTTAGTGTTAGAAGTTGTTCATCTTTGCTTTAGAATAAGCGGCAGCAGTAGCATTTCCTCCGCCGAATTATCTCAAGGAGAAAAGTTTCCTACAGCTAAGTCGTGCGTCAACACTAAGTTATGTTACTAGGACAAAACCGTATAGTGACTTTTCTAAAAGTGTATGTTTTACCAGTTTACAACTCCCGCAGAAAGCAATACTGTTTCGTAGAACTGTATTGAATAGTTTCAATGCTTGAAAATCAAAAAAGAATAAAAACCTTTAGTTCAAAACGGGTCTCCTTAAATGCTTTTTACACTATTATAATAAAATGTCAAGAAACTGCCTTAGCACAAGTAGAAATTTGTGCGTGACTGAGAGTAGTGTTAGGGTTAGGATTAGGGTTAGCGTTATGGTTAGGTTTAGGGTTAGCGTTAGGGTTATGGTTAGGGTTAGAGTTAGAAGTTGTTCATCTTTGCTTTAGAATAAGCAGCTGCAGTAGCGTTTCCCACGTTGTATTATCTCCAGGAGAAAAGTTTCCTATACCTAAGTCGTGCGTCTACACTAAATTTTGTTCCTAGGACAAAAACGTATAGAGACTGTTTTAAAAGTGTATCTTTTACCAGTGTAATTTCTCTCGCAGAAAGCAGTACTGTTTGGTAGAGCTCTATTGAATAGTTTCAATGCTTGAAAATCAAACAAGAATAAAAACCTTTAGCTCAAAAAGTTTTCCTTAAATGCTTTTTACACTGTCAGAATAAAATGTCAAGAAACTGCCTCAGTACAAGTAGAAATCTGTGCTGGAATGAGAGTGTTGTTAGGCTTTGAGTTAGGGTTAGCGTTAGGGTTAGGGTTAGCTTTGGGGTTAGAGTTAGGGTTCGGGCTAGGTTTAGTCTTAGAAGTTGTTCATCTTTGAGTTAGAATAAGCGGCTGCAGGAGCTTTTCCCCCGTCGAATTATCTCCAGGAGAAAAGTTTCCTACAGGTAACTTGCGTCTACACTAAATTATGTTACTAGGACAAAACCGTATAGTGACTTTTCTAAAAGTGTATGTTTTACCAGTGTACATTCTCTCGCAGCAAGCAATACTGTTTGGTAGAGCTCTATTGAATAGTTTCAATGCTTGAAAATCAAACAAGAATAAAAACCTTTAGTTCAAAACGGGTTTCCTTAAACACTTTACACTGTTATACTAAATTGTCAAGAAAGCGCCATAGTACAAGGAGAAATGTGTGCTGGAATGAGAGTAGTGTTAGGTTTAGCGTTAGGGTTAGGGTTAGGGTTAGCGTTAGGGTTAGGGTTAGGGTTAGGGTTAGGATTAGGGTTAGGGTAAGGGTTAGTGTTAGAAGTTGTTCATCTTTGCTTTAGAATAAGCAGCGCAAGTAGCGTTTCCCCCATGGAATTATCTCCAGGAGAAAAGTTTCCTACAGCTAAGTCGTGCGTCTACGCTAAATTATGTTACTAGGACAAAACCGTATAGTGACTTTTCTAAAAGTGTATGTTTTACCAGTGTGCATTCTCTCGCAGAAAGCAATACTGTTTGGTAGAGTTTATTGAATAGTTTCAAAGCTTGAAAATCATACAAGAAGAAAAACCTTTAGTTCAAAACGGGATTCCTTAAATTCTTTTTACACTGTTATAATAAAATGTCAAGAAACTGCCTTAGTACAAGTAGAAATGTGTGGTGGAATGAGAGTTGTATTAGGGTAAGCGTTAGGGTTAGGGTGAGGGTTAGGGTTAGGGTTAGGGTTAGGGTTAGCGTTAGGGTTAGGGTTAGGGTTAGGGTTAGGGTTAGTGTTAGAAGTTGTTCATCTTTGCTTTAGAATAAGCAGCTGCAGTAGCGTTTCCCCCATGGAATTATCTCCAGGAGAAAAGTTTCCTACAGCTAAGTCGTGCGTCTACGCTAAATTATGTTACTAGGACTAAACGGTATAGTGACTTTTCTAAAAGTGTATGTTTTACCAGTGTACATTCTCTCGCAGAAAGCAATACTGTTTGGTAGAGTTTATTGAATAGTTTCAAAGCTTGAAAATCATACAAGAATAAAAACCTTTAGTTCAAAACGGGTTACCTTAAATGCTTTTTACACTGTTATAATAAAATGTGAAGCAACTGCCTTAGTACAAGTAGAAATGTGTGGTGGAATGAGAGTAGTGTTAGGGTCAGCGTTAGGGTTAGGGTTAGGGTTAGGGTTAGGGTTAGGGTTAGGGTTAGGGTTAGTGTTAGAAGTTGTTCATCTTTGCTTTAGAATAAGGAGCTGCAGTAGCGTTTCCCCCATGGAATTATCTCCAGGAGAAAAGTTTCCTACAGCTAAGTCGTGCGTCTACGCTAAATTATGTTACTAGGACAAAACCGTATAGTGACTTTTCTAAAAGTGTATGTTTTACCAGTGTACATTCTCTCGCAGAAAGCAATACTGTTTGGTAGAGTTTATTGAATAGTTTCAAAGCTTGA
>PVJI01013017.1:0-49154 GCA_004026765.1 Micronycteris hirsuta | reverse complement strand
CAGTATCTTTCTGGCCTCTGGAAGTTTTCTGGACACAACAATCACTAACCTTGGCCCTGGCTGATGTAGCTCAGTGAATTAAGCATGGGCTGTGAAACAGAAGGTCACTGGTTTGATTCCCAGTCAGGACACGTGCCTGGGTTGCGGGCCCGGTCCAAGCGGCAGCCACACATTAATGTTTCTCTCCCTCTCTTTCTCCCTCCCTTCCCCTCTCTCTAAAAATAAATTTTTTTAAAAAAAGAATCACTAACCTTGAAAGAAAAGACTAAGAAATTTGACATTAAGAGTTTTGTTCACTAAAGTATACCTTTTAAAAAGTAAAAAGACAAGTCATAAATAGAGGGAACATATTTGCAATATATATATATAACCAATAATGATTTAGTATCAAGAATAAAGCACACCTACAGAACACCAATATAAAGACAACCCAATAAAAAATGAACAAAAGATATGAGACATTTCACAAAAATGGAAATACAGACTTACTTAGAAATATATGAAAAGATGATCAATACCATGAGTAAACAGGGAAATACAATTAAGACTACAATGAGTTATCATTTTACTCTCATTAGATTGGCACAAACTAAGACGACATCCAGGCCTGGAAAGGACGTGGTCAATAGGAATTCTTATATTGCAGGAGTGCAGATTTGCACAACCACTTTGGGAAACAACTCAACCCCACCCCGTAAAGTATCCTAAAGAAACCCTTGCACGGCGCATCAGGAGAGATGTGTAGAAAACTCCACTGTAACCCTGTTGATAATAAAGGTAACAGGCAGCAATGCAAACATCCACCAATAGGGAACAAAGATTGGCGTCTACTCACAGAATGTAATACTATGCACTCGTGAAAAGTGAACAGCTTCATGCAACAAATTTGACGAATCCCAGAAACAAAATGTTTGTTAAGATAACAAGTCCAAAAAGTGTCTCGGTATAAAAATATTTTTTATAAAGCTCAAAAACAAACAAAACTAAACATGTCCTGGTCAGGGAGCTATGTGTTTATGAGAAAACTGAGACAGGAAAATATTCAGGGTGAGTTATCTTTGCGGCTGTGGAGAGGTGAGTTCAAGGCCAGGTGTGTGGCCAGGAAATATTCTAGCCCCTAAATTTGAGTAACTTCAGATATGTTCTTGTTTCTATGCTTCACAGTTTATTCATAGGTTAAGTATTTCATGTGTCAAATATTATTTACCTCTTTAATATCATAAAGGGGAGGCATTATGTGAATTCTGCATTCTATCCCATACCCTACAAAAATCTTCCCTCTAATTTGGAGCTCCAAGGTTTCAGACCCCACTCTGTCCAAGTCAGGCCTCAAGGATCCCTGACCTTTCATGTTGACTGTTGCCTACTTCCCATCTCGGTCTCCTGAGCGACTCAGTTCCTCCAGAGTGCCTCCACGGCACCAGCACACCCTGCTCCCATGGACTGGAAGCATCCCCATCTCTCCCTTCTCAGCTGATGAACAACTTCTCACCAACAGAGGGCTCAAATGTCACCTCCAGGAGCCTCCCCAGGGGCTGCGAGGGTTTGGCTCCTTCTCGCCATTTCCAGGGAGCCCAGCTCATGCCTCCTTGGCTACATGGCAGACACGTGTAATCGCTCATTTACGCACCCGCCCTGCCCCAGACTCTGGGTCCCCAAAGGCCGGTACTGCTTTCTATTATTAGGCCCTGGTTCCTAACACAGTGACTCTCAGTAAAGCTACTCAGAGCAAGCAAAACAGCCCCATGGCAGAATAGAAGGAGACACCAGGATTTAGAGACTAGGTTTTGAAGGCACAGAGAACTCAACACTGCAGATGCCATATACTCATCTCTCACACTCAAAGCTACCACTATTTGAAGCAAAAAAAAAAAAGTTGCCAAGTTTTATTTGGGTTGTAAGGTTACAGATAATGTATCTAGCCCTATATCCCGCCCCACCCTCGGTAGCCCCTGAGTAGGCTCCGCTACCCGTTCCCTCCAGTCTCATTTCTTGTCCTCCTCCTTCTTTTCCTTCTTGCCATCCTTGGTGGCCTGTGAGGCCAGGGAGCCCATGGCGTTTCGAATGGCCTCATTGTTGGGATCCACACCTGGAAGGTTCTCCAGGACACTCTGAAGGAATTCGGGGTCCTGCATCACGTCATAATCATCCTCCTCCTGCAAAAGGGCAGTGTCAGCTCGGGGCAGGGGGCACGCTGCTGCCTGGGCCCCTCTCCCCACCGGTCCGGGGGCGGGGCCTCCTCTGACCGAGGGTGGGCAGGATGATTCGGGAGCTACCCAGCGCCTACATACGGTACGAACGCAAACTTTTATTACTGGCCAAACAGAGAAGACACCTGAGAGCTTTGCTTCCTGAGCTCAAAGGGTAGAATCAGATGCCATCACGTTCAGACTGCCTGCTGTTGGACATCCACTCCGCCTTCCTTTTCCTGACCCTCTTCTCACACTCCTGGGAAGATGCCAGCCTAGAGAACTGCCCAGACTGCTGCCGCCAGCAGGGACAGAAAACGACAGAACACTAGGACACTTCTCCAGCCCCACCACTGGCGTTCTACTGCCTGAGCAAGGTTCACACACAAGAAACACACATCCGCGGGTGCGTTTCCTTCTGTTCCTCACAGAGCTCATCTGTGAAGCCCCGAGAGAGGGTGGTCTCAGGCCTGGGGAGCTGAGGGTCTGCACACGAGGGGGTCTGACGCCTGGTGGGGGCGGGAAGTCACCGCTGGCCCTCACCTTGGCGGGCTCCGATGTGTCCATGGCTGAACTGGCGTCAATGTCAGCTGATTCTGCCTGGCCAAACTCTGAGCAAAAGAAAAGAGGTCAGTCTGTTCAGTCCATTTCCCCACCCCAAGCTCTCGGCCTAAAAGCTACCACCCAGCCCCTGGCTGACCTGCGCCTTGCAGGGACATCTGCATGGCATAAGCAATCTGCTCTTCCTCAGTCATACTGCTCAGGTCAGGGAGCCCGGTGCGGCTAAACTCCTGCTGGCTGATGGTCATCTTCAGCAGGGCGTCGTCTGAGTCTGGAAAGGGAGGAGAGCGGCAGGGTCGAACTGGTGCCACATTCCACACAGACCCACCCCCAAAGCATTTCCTCAGCCCACATATTCCCACGCTGCCAGGCCCCCACTCCCTGTGTCTACACCAGCTTCCATGGAGCATGCTGCAGTCCCGGGACTCCAGATTCCACCTCTTTCACCTTCAGTCCCAGTCGCTGCAATGCCAGCCTCGGCAGCTGAGGCTGCAGCTGCCCGCCGCGCCTCCTCCTCCTGCCGCTGCCGCTGCTCTTCCATAGAAACTCGAAGGGCCTGGCAAAGGGCAGGGCAAGGTCAGATGTTCTCCCCCGCCTCCCACTCGTGGGGAAATCAGCTGAGGGGGGCAGAGGAGCACAGGGGCAGTTTCTGGTTTGAGCACATGGAGAAGCTGGAGAGGTGACACAGGAAAAAACAAGACTTGGGGGAGAAGCCTGGGGTTTCACCAGGAGCAACGAACAAGAGTCTGATTGCGATGCCCCTAGAGATCAGGTAGGTTATGCAGCAGAGGGACAGAAAGGTGGGCAGGGCGGACCCTGAGTAAATGAGCGAGGATGTTTAGAGCTGCCTAGCCCTAAAGAAGCTATGTGGTATGTGGATGTGTCAGTAGAGGGCACAGGAGGACCCCTGGGGTCAATGAAGTCAACGTTTGCTCACCAGGGCCAGCTCAGGATCAGCACTGGGATCTACTCCAAATTCAAAGTCACTGGCACCAAGACCCAGCATGGCACCACCTTCACCAGCCAGAATCGGAGAACTGATGAGGGCATCAGCCAGGCTGGGCCCAGGAGGCACTGTCACCAGATGAGAGCCGGTTCCATCTTTGCCATTCAACGTGTTTACAAACGCCGTGAGCTTTTCTGTGTTCACTTCCTGGGGGACAGAAGAACACAAGAGACTTGCCTTCCCGCCCCGCTCGCTCCCCACTCTCTGCCTTTCAGTCCTAGTCTGTAGCTACTGTCCCACGGTGCGGGCACTACTCTGGGTAAGGATCGTTCTCAGTTTACAACCAAATCAAGTTAATGCCCCCCAACCAGTTCTTACTCACCTCTTCCCCGAAATTGATAATGTCGACATTTACTTTCTCCTTCTTGAGGCGTTTCGCCAGTTTCACCAGCTGGGAAGAGGGGGAGAGAAATGAGGGAATCTGTTCCATACCATGAGGGGAAGTAACACGCCTCACAAAAACACACAGAAATCAGGTGACCGCCCCACGGTCCCCCATCGGAAACACTGAATTCTGCATACCCACCTCTCCCAAGTGCATGAACCTGAGCCAGGCTCTCCTAAGGGCTGGCAGACCCTATTCCCAAATGCGTCCCACCCAATCTCCCCAACTGTCCCTGACACTCACGTCCTTCTCATTGTCCTCCACAGGGCTCCCCACAAAGGCAATGATGCGCATCTTGTGATTCTTGCCCTGTCGGTGCTTCAGAGCCAACTTGTGAAGAAAGAGAAATTTCTCATCAGCCAGAGGAATCACGGGGCCCTCTCCTCTGTCACTCTGTTGTTTTTTTCTTATGGTTTCCGCTTACCTCAAGGCTACCATCAGGCTCGCACAAGGTCTAAGCCCTTTCCTTAACCCCGCCCTTCTTGTGACTCACTTGGTCGCATCCTGTCTACTCCTTTCTCTAGGTCCTCCCTCTTCCCTTGCTCTGGTTCGAGCGCAGGATTCCAGGGAGAAATGAAAAACGTGGAGGCAGAACCTCAGAGCAAGGAGGACAGTGAAAGGGCTCCGGAGGACTCACGTGGGCCACGCGGATGCCAGTGCAGAAGGTGATCTTGCCCTTGGGTTGGACGGTGTGCAGCTTGGAGAGGATGCGGCCAGTGTCAGGGGTGAGCGTGGTCAGCACTTCACAGTCACTGGAACGTGGGGAAAGCATTTCCATGATTTCGGTCAAGACAGTGTCTCTAAACTATGTTTGACTCATCTTTTCTTTAGAGAACCTGGAAATAACTGTAATCACCAGTTTTCTTAAACATCTAAAAGGTCTCATCGTGAGGAATAACAACTGTAATTTGTTGCGATATGGACGTTAACTAAACTTACTGTAGTAATCATTTCACTATACAGCTGCCCCTTCAATGATGCTGGTGTTAGGGATACGGTCAAAAATCTATGCATAACTTTTTTTTTAAGATTTATTTTTTTAGAGGAGGGAAGGGAGGGAGACAGAGAGGGAGAAAAAGAGCAATGTATGGTTGCCTCTCACATGGCCCTCACTGGGGACCTGGCCCGCAACCCAGGCATGTGCCCTGACTGGGAATTGAACCGGTGACCCTTTGGTTCCCAGCCCGCGCTCAATCCACTGAGCTACACCAGCCAGGGCCTTAACTTTTTTTTTTAGATTTTATTTATTTATTTATTTTTAGAGGGAGTGAGAAATAAAGGGTGAGAAACATCAATGTGTGGTTGCCTCTCGTGTGCCCCATAATGGGGACCTGGTCTGCAACCCAGGCCCGTGCCTAGACTGGGAACTGAACTGGCAACCCTTTGCTTTGCAGTCCAGCGCTCAATCCACTGAGCCACACCAGCCAGGGTCATGCATAACCTTTGACTCTCCCAAAACTTAACTAATCCCTCGGTATCCACTAGGGATTGGTTCAGGACACCCCACAGATACCAAAATCTGCAGACGCTCAAATCCCTTATGTAAAATGGCATGGAACAATGCACACAGTGGGCCCTCCACATCTGAGATTTCAAACTGTGATCAAAAATATTGGTTTCGATCCACAATTGGCTCAGTCAGTGGATACAAAACCCAAGGATACAAAGAGCCAACTGTACATTTATTTGTAAAAATCTGCATATAAGTGGACCTGTGCAGTTCGAAACCATATTGTTCAAGAGTCAACTATATATACATTTATCAAATCATTATGTGGTACAACTTAAACTTATACAATGTTATATATCAATTATATCTCAATAAAACTGGAAAAATATCTAGTGCTTAGTAGATGTGAGGCATAGAAAATTAGTGGCTGATTTTGTGAAAACTCGCCCTCTTCCTCCCAGTGTCTCCCCCTTACTCCCCTCAGGTTATGGCTGGCAGGCTGGGAACCCTCCCTGCAGCTGGCGCTCCCGTGTCTCTCCCCCGCTATCTCCGTTTCTAGGCTCACTTTCCAGACAACATGTACACTGGGGTGGGTGGCCCTCACTCGAGGACTGTCAATTCCTGCGGCAAGTCCCTTTGGGGGCAACAGAACGTGTGAAATACGCCCTGGGGCTCAGACCCAAAATTACTTTTCACAGACTTTAAAATATACTGTGAAATTTTACCCCAGGAAATTGAGCTTCAAAACTGTATTAAATTCAAGTCAATATTGCCCTGACCGGTGTGGCTCAGTGGACTGAGCGCTGTCCTGCAAAGCGAGAGGTCATCGGTTTGATTCCCAATCAAGGGCACAGGCCTGGGTTGCAGGCCAGGTCCCCAGTCGGTCAGGGCACATACCAGAGGCAACTGATGTTTCTCTCCTTCTCTTCCTCCCTCTCTTCCCCTCTCTCCAAAAATAAATAAATAAAATCTTTTTTAAAAGAAAGGAAAAAGACGCCCTGGCTGGTGTAGCTCAGTGGATTGAGCGCGGGCTGGGAACCAAAGGGTCCCGGTTCGATTCCCAGTCAGGGCACATGCCTAGGTTGCAGGCCAGGTCCCCGTGAGGGCCATGTGAGAGGCAACCATACATTGCTGTTTCTCTCCCTCTCTGTCTCCCTCCTATCCCCTCTCTCTAAAAAGAAATAAAAATAAAATCTTTAAAAAAGAAAGGAAAAAGAAAAAAATGCCAGGTTAATATTAAAAACAAGTTACTACTTATATTTACACTAACCACTAACCAGTGAAGAGAGCAGTCTAAAAAAGTGATGGGCTAAAGCAGCCTCATGAAATCTATAAAAGAAAGGGTAGCAACCTGGACACCACAGCGGGTGACACGTGGGACATCCCCACCCCCGCCAACCCCTTGTCCCCAGCCCCACGCACTTGGCCAGCGTGATGAGGCCCACGTTGTTCTCAGGATTGCTGCGGGTCTTGGAGTGACAGACTATGTTGACAGCGTCCTGCTGGGCCTGCAGCCGGGTGGGCAAGAAGTCCCCGTTCCGCATGTACTCGCTGTTGTCCACGCTGTCAGATCAGGAGCGAAAAAGAGAAAAGACACATTGCGCAGGCTCTCGGGCAGCCTCTCCAGGTCCAGGGAGCCCCACCTCCTCCGACACCTCTCCTGTGAGAGGCCTCGAGGGGGATAACTCTGCCCCCGTCTTTGTGGAACTCAGAGTCGCCTGCGGCTTTTTCTTTTAAATATACAGATGACTGAGCCTTAACCCAGACTTACTAACTCAAAATGACCACAGGAAGGAAAAAATTTTAAATCTCCACAAGTGATTCTGATAAGCACTGAAGGTTGCAATCTACTGATGCAACTGCTTTTTTATAAGGCGCGTTTAAGTGTTACTGTTACCGCCATGGATGAACACTCTAAGCCTGCCGTTAAAGTGGGAGTATTCCAAAGGTAAGAAATGAAGAAGGCAACTTAAAAATACTTATAAAATAATCCACCTGGAAGCCCTGAGTGCAGGAAAGTACAATGCAGTCATCTGGTTAAATGCGTAACAGCTAGACTGAAGTGCAAAAATGAGGTTTCATGGTTTTGGGGTCTCACCTCTCCTGTCCCTGCAACTTTTCATAATCTACAAGAATCCAGATCACGTGAACTACAAGCTCCAGCTTCCCAGAGACCAAAAGAAGGCAGGTAAGGGAAGCATTTATACAGCCCATGAACACAACCAACTCTTGATGATCAAGGTCCCTTAGAACTCCAAACGATTCTATCTGTGCTAATGAAGAAAGCCATGTCCTAGATAAGACACCTCATTTCTATTGGCAAGCAAAATACGGCCTAGGGAGACAATTTAGTATCCTTTGCCTCCTTTAGTATTTTTTGTATAGTAATAAATACAAACCAAAAATTATGAAGAGAGGTTATTAGTAGCTACTGCAAGATAAGTGGAACAGGGAATGAAGGGCAATGTTCTTCAGGCACAGGTTCAAATCTCCACTCTGCTACTTGCTAATTCTAGGATCCTGAGGAAGTTATTTAATGTCTCCAAGGTCCACTGAGCTCATCTATAAAATGAGTTTTATTGTACCAACACTACAGGATTGCTATGAGAATTAAATGCACAGAAAGTACCTAGCACAGTGCCTAACGGTAAGCATGAAACACAGGCTAGTTCTTATCATGGAAATTCATTCTATGGAAAGGAGGTCATGGGCTGACTCTATCAACCATGCACTGTTATTCTTTTTCCCTCCAATACACTGTTTCTTGTTACCCACCCCCACCCCCAGCAGGGAAGTAACTGTCTCCCTAGCTTAAAATACTGTGATGAGTCCAAACACACAAAAAAAAAAAACAATAAACAATGGAGGCCCTGAGGATCATCCAGATGGAACAGCTACTAAGTACAGCAGAACCTCGGCTCTCAAACGTCTCCCATCTTGAACAATTCAGTTTTCAACCAAGTCATTTACAGAAAAAGGTCTCGGCTGTCAAATAAAACATCAATTCTCGACCTGACAACGTTCATGCCAATCCCTGAAAGATCAGTCACACATTTCTCAGGCGACAAAGGATATCTGGTTTTTGAACAAATTGCTTCTCGAACAGCCTTCTAGAATGAATTAAGTCCAAGAACTGAGGTTCCACCATATAAGGATGGTGGGCAAGACCAGCAAGTGGGTGAGGACTGGAAGAAGAGTGTCAAAGTGAGAAAAGGGGGCTTGAAAGATCGTGGAGAACATGCAGTAGTCATCACACTGTGCTCGACGTCAGAACCCAGGCAGGGCGAGGGCAGTGGTGGTGGTGGTAAAAACACAGACGCCCCACACCTATGTATGCATCCCCCAAAGCCACATTGCTTAGTTTTCCCAATATTGAACTTTATATGAATGGAATAACATGTGTCTCTTGTGACTATTTTTGCTTGATGGTATAATTTTCCCAACAAAAATCCTTGTCAAAATAAGGGTTTATGATATTATCCAGTTATTCCATAAAAGTCTTCATTAAAAAGACTACACTTGCCTGGACTTCCCTGGCTGGGAGTCTGACTCAGCAGATTGAGAACAGAGTCAAACAGCAGTACTTTTTAATAAACTCCTCCAGAGAATCTAAGGGAAGCAAAGCATGAGGCCCCACAGAAAAAAGAGTGGCTGTCGTCATTATTCTGTGCCTGTCACCAATATGTCTCTCTGGGCCAAATATTTTCTCCTATACCAAGGGAATTCATTATTTTTTTTAAAGATTTTATTTATTTATTTTTAGACAGAGGGGAAGGGAGGGAGAAAAAGAGGGACAGAAACATCAATGTGTGGTTGCCTCTCGCACGCCCCCTACTGGGGACCTGGCCCACAACCCAGGCATGTGCCCTGACTGGGAATCGAACCAGCGACCATTTGGTTCGCAGGCCAGCACTCAACCCACTGAGCCACACCAGTCAGGGCTCTTATTATTAAATGCCATTTTGTACACAGCTTTGCCTCCACCATCTCAGAACTTTTCAACAGTCCTCTACTGATGGGTGCAGGACAGAGTTCAGTCACCGCCAGTGTGACATTTGTGGTCTTTTACCTGGTTCCATCTACCTTTAAAAAAAAAGGAACTACCTTAAACCGACAACCTTAAAATAAAGTCACACTAGTCAAATTTCTAATCCCTAAGCATGCCTTGGGCATTTACTTCTCAGCAGTTTTATGCCCTTTGCCCTAACTAGGAAGGCTTCTTCTTCCCAACATTTGTCTAAGTCCTTCCGGGTCCCTCTTAAGTTCTTTCTTGAGGACTCCTCAAGTGCCATGGCAACTAATACAGTACAGAGCTGTACTATTTACAGAGAACCGTCACTCACATTCTACCTAACTGGTATCAGGAGAGTGGATGTTACTATTACTCCCCCATTTTATAGATAGACTGACTCCATTCTCAAGAACATTCAGCTGGAATATAACAAACAACACCAACAACAAAACAGGTTTTTGGATTCTAAACCCTGTCCTTTGTCCACTCTAACATGCTCTCTCCCACAAGTTGCCAGATTTAGCAAAGGAAAATACACAACGCCTAGTTAAATTTGCATTTCAGGTAAATATCAAGTAACTCTTTATGTTCCACACAATACTTGGGGCATACTTACATCCATTTTTTTTTTAAGATTTTATTTATTTATTTTCAGAGAGAGGAGAAGGGAGGGAGAAAGAGCAATGTATGGTTGCCTCTCACATGGCCCTCACTGGGGACCTGGCCCGCAACCCAGGCATGTGCCCCGACTGGGAATCGAACCGGGACCCTCTGGTTCCCAGCCCGCGCTCAATCCACTGAGCTACACCAGCAGGGCTACATCCATTTTTTTATATTGAAAAGTATTACTGATCAAAAATTTATATTTAACCGGGCATCCTATATTTTATCTGGCAATGCCATGTCCACACATAGAAGGAACTCCGGAAACCTTGCAAAACTGTGTCCTCAGCTTCTACTCCAACTCAATACACTCTCGGTCCAAGTCTGAGACCGATGAAGAGAGCTGGCTCGCTTTCGTGTCAGGTGGCCCTGGGTTTAAAATCTTGGCTTCACCACCTAATTAGCTGTGTGACTTTGGGTAAGTCAATTAAAATTGCTGCGACTGGGTATCCTCATCTACAGACTTAAGGTGTTGAGAGGTTTAAGTGAAATAAAGTAAATCAATGCCTGCCACGTAGAAAGCACTCTCTAAACAGCAGCTCTGAAGATGACACAGGAGTTAGAGGCGCGTGAATGGACCGGGTAAGGGATTTACAGTCTCTCTTCCTCACTTGGATTATGTTGAGGAGGGCAGAAGACTATCACGATGAGTCCAGGAAAAGGGACTCGGGCTAGAGACAGACCTGGGGCTGGTGTAGAGAAGAGGACGCTGGAACCGAGAAAAGCTGCAGGGATGGCCGGTCAATGACTCTCCGCGGGGTGAGGGTTAACACGGGCTACCCCGGGCCTGTCCTCTCTCGGGCCTCGGGATGATGACTCAGGGAGTCGATGGGGCTCCTTCCCTACCAGCCCAAGGCTGCATCTCGCCGACCAGACTCCCGCCCCAACCCGGGCCCACTCGGTCGCCGCGCGACACGCTCCCCGGATCCAGTCCCGCCCCTCACGAGGCCCCGAAGTAGTTCCTCACCAAACCATAGTGCTTTCCAGGACCATCTTGCCACCGTCCTCCCTCCCAAACCGGTTCTCACGGACCTCTTAACAACAACTCCTCCAATTGGTCCATCGCTCAGCACCAATTACAGACCTCGGTTTGGCTGGCTGGTTCCGCCCCCATCCCGCGCTGCGTTCTGGGAGTTGTAGGCGCTGCCAAAACGAAAGAGACCTGCGGGAGTGAAGTGACCGAAATAACACGGAAAATGTTATTGCCCACCGTTCCAGTTTTCTGGTGGAGTTCCCTGCTGGCGGGATCGAAGAGAAGATGTGGCGGGACCTTTGAAAGTGCTGTGGATGTGTGGACCCCAGCGCCCTCGTTTTCAATAAGCGGTGGGATCGCTTTTTTTCCAGTTCCCACTGTTTCCCATAGCACTGTCTTAATCTAACTACTAACTGCTAAGCCCTTATCCCTCAGAATTGCTTTTATTTGTGTATCTTTCTCTCCCATTTAATTAGGGCAGGAAACGTGTCAATTGTTGCAATCCCGAGCCCAGTACAGAGCCTGACACATGGTAGGAGCCCCCCAAAAGTCTGACAAATCGGTAATTTTACCTGATCTCTCAAAGAATGGGAGACAAAACCAGTAAGCCATTTTGGTTTGTTAATCAAGAGTAACAGTTTAAAATGCTTTGGAGTTTCTTCCACTACACACACGTGGAAAACTGGAAGTTCCAGGTGTCTGCCTTGGAGTGAACGGGGAAAGGAGGAAGGGACCGACCATGGCAACTGAACACCAAACCTGGAGACAGGGGAGAGGAGTGTTGTAGATATTACCTAGATATTAGTAAAGTTTCAATTGATATGTTTGAAAGTTATTGGTAAAAATCACAGGTTCTGTAAGAGTAAAATCTCCATATCAATAGAGAGAGGAAAAGTCACTATAACCTAAACAGGAAGGGGAAAACACACACACACACACACACACACACACACACACAGAAAAATAGTGCTGAATTCAAACATAACCAAGATATTTTTAAAGGACAATAATTACATTTTTAAAAAAGTTACACAGTGTATCTACAGACACACCAAACTAAATGACAAAAGGTAAAAATAAAGGGAGAGGAAAAAACAATATACAGGTAATAGTAGTAAAAGAAAGCATGTGTAGCTATATTAATATTGTACAAAATAGAAATGAGCACAAACAGCTGAAATCAGATCAAGAGTCAGAATATTTCATAAAATATAAAATTCATCAACAGCCCTGGCCAGGGGCCTCCATTGGTTGGAGAGCCCTCCTGGGCACCAAAAGGTTATGGATTCCATTCCTGGTAGGGGCACATACCTAGAGGGCACGTATGGGAGGCAACGGATCCATGTTTCTTACATGGATGTTTCTCTCTCTCTCTCTCCCCCTTCCTCTCTCTAAAATCAATAAACATACCCTTGGGTGAAGATATTAAAAAAATTCATCACCAAAAAATGCTATTAGTTAATTAGAATAATGCAACTCCAAAGACAAGTTGAATATCAGGGATAACAACTTCTAAGTTAGTATTAGTGAAGAAGTAACTAAAGACACACATTCAACCCAAACAGAGGGACGAGGAACTGAAGGAATTCGGCCATCATTGTTATGGGAAAACACGACTCAGGATGTCAGTGCAGGAAGGTGTCACGGTCTCAGCTTTAGTCAGTCACACAATGGACTGTGAAGTTTTTTGTTTATTTGTTTTTGTTTTTTAAAGATTTTATTTATTTATTTTTAGAGAGGGGAAAAGAGAGAGAAAGAGAAGGAGAGAAACATCAATGTGTGGTTGCCCCTCACGTACCCCCAACTGGGGACCTGGCCCACAACCCAGGCATGTGCCATGACTGGGAATCAAACCGGTGACCCTTTGGTTCGCAGGCAGGCACTCAATCCACTGAACCACACCAGCCAGGGTGGATTGTGAAGTTTTTGTTACCACACTTTTAAAAGTCTATGGAAATGTTGCCAAGAGTACAAAATACAATGGTTGTAAAAATGAGATAGTGAAAATTAGATCTTACTGGATTGATTTGATTAAATCTGGAGAAGAGAGCTACAAGGATGGGCAAAAGTGGGTTTACAGTTGTGAGAACCCCAAACAGAGTTTGTTCTTGTGTTATTATTTATTATTGCATTCTTTTCCATACTAACAATTATAAACCTACTTTTGCCACTCCTGTAATACTCTCTTCAAATAGAGAAGACATCCTCTTAGAACTATGTCAGAAGCTTTTCAATGAAGAGATATGCAAGTTGCCACAATGCACACAAAAGATGAAATCTGATAGGATCGTATTTCAGTAAAGCAAGAGCTCTATAATGAAAAAAAGCAATAACAAAAACAATTTATTCATTTATCTGTTGGGTCAAGCACTGGCGGAAGGCAGACAATAAACCAGTAAGTAAACATATATAGGCAAATAATGGTAAGCTCTGCAGAGAAAAATAAACCAGGGTGGGTATGTTTTCTTTTTAATTTTTTTTTAATTTTTTTTTAAGATTTTATTTATTTATTTTCAGAGAGAGGAGAAGGGAGGGAAAAACAGCAATGTATGGTTGCCTCTCACATGGCCCCCACTGGGGACCTGGCCCGCAACCCAGGCATGTGCCCCGACTGGGAATTGAACCAGGACCCTCTGGTTCCCAGCCCGCGCTCAATCCACTGAGCTACACCAGCCAGGCTTCTTTTTTATATAAATAGGATATTAAGGAAGCCTTACATTTGAACAGAGACCTGAAGGTTGCCTGGGGGGAAGAGCAAGTGCAAAATGCCTTGAGTCAGGAGGGTATTTAAGAACAATGAGACCAGTAAAGCCTAAAGTAGAGGGAGAGCCAGAGAAGAAATAGGCCAGCGAGGCAAAGGGAGTTAGGGGGTTGCATTAGGAACAGCCTCAAGAGCTGATAAGGAGCTGTTGGAAAGTTTTCAACAGAGAATTGACAGAATCTGACTTAATGTTTTAATAAAATAGCTCTGGCTGCTGTGTTGAGCACAGACTGTGGGGGGAAAAGATCAGAAGGAGACAGGCCAGTTAGGAGACTACAGCACTCTGACAATATGATGGTGGCTTACTCTAGGGTGGTAACGAGAGGTGAAAATAGGGACAAACAGTTGGATTTTGAGTATAGCATAAGGCACAAAACTGATAGATTTTGCCAATGGATATGATGGAGAATACAAAGGAAGAGATTGTTAAGACACCAGAGTTGGTTCTAAGAACTAGAGGAGTGGTGTCACTATTTCCAAAGATGGATTAAGACAGGCAGGAACCAAAACTTTAACTTTGGACATGTTAGGTTTAAGGTGCCTATTAGACACCTACATGGAGATGTCAAGGAAATGGGTAGACGTGAGTTTGTACTTCAGAAAAAAGGTCTGGGCTGCATATAGAAATTTTCTGATATTTAGATGGTATTTAGATCAGGAGGTGGTGGGGAAATTGGACAAATTATACAGGGTCTCTAGGAAACTATAAGGACTTTAAAAAATTACCTAGGGCCCTGGCTGGTGTGGCTCAGTGGATTGAGCGCGGGCTGGGAACCAGAGGGTCCCGGTTCGATTCCCCTTCAGGGCACATACCTGGGTTGCGGGCAAGGTCCCCAGTGGGGGCCATGTGAGAGGCAACCATACATTGCTGTTTCTCTCCCTCACTGTCTCCCTCCCTTCCCCTCTCTCTAAAATAAATAAATAAAATCTTAAAAAAAATAAAAAATTACCTAGGGAGAGAATGTAGACTAAAAGAAGGGGCTCTATGAGTGAACCCTAGACTACTTCAACATTTAGAAGACAGAGAGAAGAGGAGGAACCAGAAAATAGGATGGAGACAGCCGCACAAAGCTCTGGTAAGGACAACCAGGAGAAAGAAGTATCCAAGGAGCTAAGTGAAGAAAATGTTTCAAGGAGAGAGTAACATAATGTCAGATGCTGCTGACATGTCAAGTTAGATGAGCACTGATGCAGTTAGCAACATGGAGGGCATCAGCAACCTTAATAAAAGGTGTTTGGAGCCCTGGCCGGGTAGCTAAGTTGGTTAGAGCACAGTCCGATACACCAAGGGTTCGATCCCTGGTCAGGACACATACAAGAAGCAACTAGCCCTGGCTGGTGTAGCTCAGTGGATTGAGCACGGGCGGGGAACCAAAAGGTCCCGGTTCGATTCCCAGTCAGGGCACATGCCTGGGTTGCAGGCCGGGTCCCCAGTGAGAGCCATGTGAAGAGCAACCATACATTGCTGTTTCTCTCCCTCTCTGTCTCCCTCCCTTCCCCTGTCTCTAATAATAAATAAATAAATAAATAAAATCTTTTTAAAAAAAGCAGCAACCAATGAATGCATAAATAAATGGAACAACAAATCTCTCTCTCCCTCCCTTTCTCTGTCTCTAAGCATCAATAAATTAAAAATAAAATTTAAATAGTCACATGATGGGGACACATTTTGAGAAACGCATCATTAAGTAATTTTGCCATTCGAACATCACCGAGTGCACTTACACACACCTAGATGGCACAGCCCACTACACACCCAGGCTGTATGTGGAGCCTGCTGCTCGTAGGCTGCAAGCTGGTACAGCATGCTACTATACAAAACAGCATGACATAAATCAAGCATGAGAGAAAATGATGCAGTCTGGAGAAGCAGTAACACAAGATGCATGAGGCTGCTGCCGGCGTAACACAGCGTACAAGCTTTTTTGAATAAGTAGACTCTAAAATGACTAGTACAGTAAGTACATAATCCAGTAGCATAGTTCTTTATTGTCATTATCAAGTATTAAGGACTGTACATAATTGTATTGCTATACTTCTAAACAACTGGCAGGGCAGGTGTGTTTATACCAGCATCACCACAAACATGTGAGTAATGCATTGCACTATGATTTTATGATGGCTGTGATGTCACTAGAAGACTGGAATTTCTTACCTCCATTATAATCCTAAGGGGCCACTGTGCAATCTGTCATTGACTAAAATGTCATTCTGTGGCACATGACTGTTTTTGTAAAAATTCATTTGTAAGACAACTGGCTAACTTTGACCACTAACTGAATATTTTTAGTAAGGAATTATTAATATTTTAAGGTATAATAAAGTTGTTATAGTTATGTTTATAAAAAGTCCTTATCCCTTGAGTTACATGTTGAAATATTTATGGACAAAAGGATACTCTGTCTTGGATTTATTTTAATGTAATTCTTTAGAATTGCAGAGAGAAAGTTGGGGATGAAACAGATTGGTCTTATTTATGTTGATAACAATTGAAGGTGGGTGATGGGTACATGGTGGTCTTCATACTACTCTATTTTGGTTTGGAAATTTTCATGATGAAAAATGCCCTGGCTGGTGTAGTCAGTGGATTGAGCACGGGCTGGAAACCAGAGTGTCCCAGTTCGATTCCCAGTCAGGGCACATGCCTGGGTGGCAGGCCGGGTCCCCAGTGGGGGCTACGTGAGAGGCAACCATACCTTGCTGTTTCTCTCCCTCTCTATCTCCCTTCCTTACCGTCTCTCTAAAAATAATAAGTAAATAAAATCTTTAAAAAAATAATTTTACAGGAAATATTGAAAGACTAAAGACTTGCGTCCTTGAAAGACTAAAAAATAAAGTTTAATTTGGAATCTACTTTAACTGGCAAATCTTTGCTTAAAGAATGAGTGAGCCTTGGCTGGTGTGGCTCAGTGGATTGAGTGCCAGCCTGTGAAGAAAGGGGTCGCTGGTTCGATTCCCAGTCAGGGCACATGCAGGCCAGGTCCCCAGTAGGGGGCACGCGAGAGGCAACCACACATTGATGTTTTTCTCCTTTTCTCCCTCCCTTACCCTCCAAATATAAATAAAATCTTATTTTATTTTTTTAAAAGATTGTATTTATTTATTTTTAGAGAGAGGGAAGGGAGGGAGAAAGAGAGGGAGAGAAACAGCAATGTATGGTTGCCTCCCATATGGCCCTCACTGGGGACCTGGCCCGCAACCCAGGCATGTGCCCTAGACTGGGAATCGAACTGGGACCCCTTGGTTCCCAGCCCGCGCTCAATCCACTGAGCCATGCCAGCCAGGGCTAAAATCTTATTAAAAAAAAAAAAAAAAAAAAAGAATGAATGAGACTACAACTTTGGTGAATAATTTTCAGAATAGCTGAGATTGATGTTCTCAAGACTGAAACATGAGACCAGGATTTCCAGTTTTATTATCCTATAATTTTGATTTCCCTATCTTTCAGTTGTAGACATTTTAACTAGCGGGTCCTGCTTGCATCTGAATTGGGTTGCGGCGGACACCTATAGAATCAGAAGGAGCTGCTGCTCACCACTAGAGGCACTCTCGGACCATAAGAGGGCGCCTTCTGTCCTCTGGAGTTTCATGAGTATGTTAAAGAGGGAATGGTAAGGTTAGCAGAAAGACCATTTTATGCCTAAAACATGTTCAGATTCAAGTCCTATTAGGAAGAAATTGTCTCCTTCTCCAGCTTAAAGGAGGGCTCAGCCTGGGGCCTTAAACTGAGAATCCCATGGGCCCGCTGCCTGACTTTTCCATTGTGGCCACTCCCCGCGGTGGCAGGAGCAGCAAGTAAATGATGGTTTGGGGTCTTGAGTTGACTGACAGTAATCTCAACTCTTTCTGCATTCTAAACATAGATAGGACCTGCATTTACACCTATAACTGGAAATACATCGCTGGGCCCCTGTCAGGGCCACCCGGGTGCACATCTCCACATCAAAGCTTCTAGGGCTTCTAGGATGAGGGGTAGGTGTGAGGTGTGAAGATGCAGAAGGCAAAGACCCATTCCTGATAAATCAGAACTATGGTCTGCGTGGCTGGAGCCAAAGCGGGAAATCAGACCAGATCATACAGGCTTCTATGCCCTGTGAAGATACTACGCTGAGGCAAAGGAAGGACAATTGGTGGGATTCCCGTGAAAGAATAAAAGGTTTGTAAATTCGCCTGTTGCTGTGTCTTGGGAATCCTGCCAGTTGACTGGGTAGGTTAAGTAGCGTAAGCAGGGTAAAATCCCAGACCCTGACGACTCTGTGGAACATACAGAAAAAAATTAAATCCAGCCTTCTCATTCCCATCTCACCATTTAGCTATAATCATTGTTTAAATTGTGCTGCATTTTGCTTTTAATGTGTGCATTAGTTTGTTATACGAAAATGACATCACTCTTACATGTACAATATATATGTTGTGGTGATTTTTTTCACTTAAAGTATCATGAATCTTTAAAAAAAAACCTCTTAAGAATCCTCAATTCCTTCACTTCAATTACTCGTCCTATCATAAAAGGTTCTGCCCTGGCCAGTGTAGCTCAGTTGGTTGGGAATCATCCTGCAAAGCGAAAGGTTGCTGGTTGGATTCCTGGTCAGGGCACATGCCTGGGCTGCAGGTTCAGTCCCCACTTGGGGGTGTGCAAGAGGCAACCGGACCAGGCAACTGATGATGTTTCTCTCCCTCTCCTTCTCCCTTCTCCTCTCTCTAAAAATAAAATCTTAAAATAATTTTTAAAAAAGAATAAAAGTTGTCTTTTTTAGATATTACTATCTCAATTCTCTCCTTTCCTCTCCAATTGATATCACCAACACCCAGGGCCCAATTCACCTTACATCTAAATTATCATAATCTAACCGGTCTACTTTTTCTATCCACTTTATGATAAACTTTGTCAACAGGTCTCTAAATTATTGTTTCGATCATGTCCTACTTAGGACAAAAACATTCTATGGTTCTCCATTGCCTACAATTTGCTTTTATTTTATTTTAAAAAGAGAAGAGAGGAAGCAAGGGAAAAATCAATGTGAGAAACATCGATTGGTATCCTTCTGCCAACCTCTGCCATCAGTTACCTGATCGGTTGCCTCTTGCACACCCTCCACTGGGGACTGAACCTACAACCCAAGCATGTGCCCTGTCTGGGATCAAACAGGCAACCTTTCAGTTTGTAGGATGATGCCCAACCAACTGAGCCACACCAGCATACTGCCTACAATTTAATATGAAAATTCCTGCCTGGCTGGTGTAGCTCAGTGGATCTCAGTGGATCGAGCATGGGCTGTGAACCAAGGGGTCACCAGTTCGATTTCCAGTCAGGGCACATGCCTGGGTTGCAGGCCAGGTCCCCAGTGGGGGCCACGTGAGAGGCAACCACACATTGATGTCTCTCTCCCTCCCTTTCCGTCTAAAAATAAATTTTTTTTTAAGATTTTATTTATTTTTATTTTTTTTATTTTTTTTTAAAGATTTATTTATTTATTTTAGAGAGAGGGGAAGGGAGGGAGACAGAGAGGGAGAGAAACAGCAATGTATGGTTGCTCCTCACATGGCCCTCACTGGGGACCCGGCCCGCAACCCAGGCATGTGCCCTGACTGGGAACCGAACCAGGACCCTCTGGTTCCCAGCCCATGCTCAATCCACTGAGCTACACCAGCCAGGGCTAAGATTTTATTTATTTTTAGAGAGAGGGGAAGGGAGGGAGACAGAGAGGGAGAGAAACAGCAATGTATGGTTGCTCCTCACATGGCCCTCATTGGGGACCTGGCCTGCAACCCAGGCATGTGCCCTGACTGGGAATCGAACTGGTGACCCTTTGGTTCCCAGCCCACGCTCAATCCACTGAGCTACACCAGCCAGGGCTAAAAATAAATTCTTTTAAAAAATAAATAAAAATTCCTCAGCCTAGAGGTGAGGGTTTCCACTCTTACCTCCTCTATTCCAATGCCAATATTCTCACTCAGGTCCCCCTCCACTTTGACCACCGGCTCTTCCTTGTTCTCTCAAACAGGCCATTCTCATACCTCTGGGCCATTGTGCTCAAATGAAACTTTCCCCAACACTTCTAGCCCAGAGTAACCTCTAATTTTCTTCCACCTTCACGTTCTGTACCACTCAGAGAACTGAAACCCTTCACCATATCACATTTTGTTGTACATTGTGTGCGTGCTCCTCCTGGACACTGTAAACTCTTGAAGGTCAGATACTTCTTTTGACCTCCAAATGCCCAGTACACTGCTGTATAGCAGCTGCGTAAATATTTGTAGAATGATACCAAGACAGGGGATAGTGGTACAGAAAGCAGCCGTATTATCTTCTCTCCAAAGCTCCCCCACCCACATGCCTTGGAATGAGCCCCCCACCTTCTGGTCTAGTTCCCATCACAGTAAAGAGTCTCAGCACACCTCACAGAACGAGAAAACACAGGTGAGGAAAGCAGTCTCCATGCTTTTTAAAGGCCAACACCCCAGGGCAGCAATTTTCAGTGTGCTGCAGGAATTTTTAAAACATGCAGTACTTAGTCCTGGCTGGTGTAGCTCAGTGGATTGAGCACGGGCTGGGCACCAAAGGGTCCCGGTTTGTTTCCCAGTCAGGGCACATGCCTGGGTTGCAGGCCAGGTCCCCAGTGAGGGCCATGTGAGAGACAACCATACATTGCTGTTTCTCTCCCTCTCTGTCTCCCTCCCTCCCCCCTCTCTAAAAAATAAAAATAAATAAAATCTTTAGAAAAAAACATGCAGTACTTAGTCAGGTGCACTGGCCTCTTATCTCTTGGACTGTGAAGTAAAAAACTGGCACAGTCAACACAATAGCCATCCAGTGTGAACGCCGTTGTCCCTCCATACACAGGTCATATGACAGAGATGCATCTTATTGATCACATTGCATACGATTGTGCTTGATTGCTTAATTCTTGGTACCAGAAATCCTTATGTACAAGTATAGGTGCCTGATTTTTTAGTCACTTTGGAGCAAAAAGGGTAGGTAGTGACCATTGCCATTATTATTTTGTAAACCAATCAAAGTTATACCTGTTTTTGGTCACATGAGCAAGAAATATTTTTGGTGTGCTGCAGATTTTAAGTAATTAATGAGATGAAAAAGGTTGAAAATCGCTGCCCTAGGTCCATGTCCAGGGAAAGGAAGGCAGGGAATCCTAGGTCCAGCCAATCTCACGCTTGCTTTTCCCACTGTCCTCCTCCTTTCCCCTGAAACTGAGGAAGAGTCTGAGCTTTGGATTCCCAATTCCCTCAGAGTAGGCTGCAACCAACTCCTTCCAAATTCATTCAACAGCTTTTCCTTGTCAAGTGTCAGTTAAGATGAAGAGGGTGGCTGGAAGGCAAAGCAGCCATTTCTCTCCGCCCAAGTTAGATGGAAGCTGGAGCGAGGGCAAACCGGACAGGACGCAGCATTCACTCAGGACAACGCGAACAAGACCTGAGCCTGGGTGGTGGAGCAGAGATGGTGTAGGCAAAGAACCAAGAAACAAGACGTCTAAATAACTGATGAAAATTTAATACATTAAAACCAGATTATTTATCACTTCTATTGCATTTGCCATTTCTGAACAATACAAAGGAGAGGCAAATAGTGACACTTCATAAAAATGTTGATTCCCCATCCCCCTCCCTCAGACCCAACCTCCCTCAAATATCCCTCCCACCCCCTACATAACTCTGTCTTGAATAAAACACTTAAATACATCATAAATAGTAAATTATGAAAAAAATAGCAAGAATTGTTTCTTTCCTTCTTGTAAAAAAGAACATGGCAGCAAAGACAGGCAGCCAGAATTTGGCTGGGGGTGTCTAATATAGACAGTTACTTGGGGTATGGGCTAACCTACTAAGGTTGGGTGGGATGAAGGGATAGTGTGGGAATTTAACAATCTGCCTGAGATGCCAGGTCCCCTTCTCCTCCCGACAGGAGTAGGAGTATCAGATGGAGAACTGCAACTCTTGGAGATGAGGAGGAGAGAATTATATAAGCCCCCATTTCCAAGTTCTCTGCATGAAGAGAGGGCAGGATGGGGGCACAGCAGTGACCTCACCGAGGCAAGAATCTGCTGGCTCCCATGAGTTTAAGAGATATTCTCAAGCCTCACAGACATGGACTGCCTGTTAAACAGACACAGGTGACCCACTCTCCGCCTCAGCTCCACAAACAGCAGAACACTGTTGGAAAACGTGAGGAGAGCAAGGAACAAATCTCCTTTGGAGAGGACCTAAAATTCATTTGATGTCTTCATACTTAGAAAAACCACAATATATTTCAAATTGCAAAATAGTAACAATCATTATGACCCAGCGGTGAGGAGGACCATGCCTAGGAGGGGCGCTGATCTCCTAGCCCCACGACTGTGCCACTGTTTTAACCAAAGGGGTAAAGATTACCCCATGTCCCACTCTCTCCATTCCTTCAGCCTTAAGAAATTCATCAAGAGAGGAGGAGTTGACGAGGAGCTGCTCCAGACAGAGCAATCACCACACTTGTTTCTCAAACACCGGGGGCTCCTCAGAGGACACCCTCTGAATAAGCATCTCTCCAGCACTTCTGGAGTTTTGATCTGAAACTGTCTGGCTTAAATTTCTGTGCTGTGCACTATTTTTTCTTTTCCTTTTTCAGGGGGAAACAATGGTTGGAAGGTGCTTAAACACCCTCACACCCCCAAAAACCTTTCCCAAGTTTACAGGGATCTTCTTCCAGAAAGAGCAAGCTATGGTTAGGATAACGTGCCAGCCAGTCCGTCCTGAGGAAACTGAGAGTCCAGCTCCAGGTGACAGGTAGATGAGAAGGAAGAAAACCACTGAGTCCAGCAACCCCATTTCCGGCAGGAAGAATGAGGGTGTGAAAACAATTCAGTTGTGGAAACCAAGGTTGGCCAGTTGAAAACCCGTGCCACCCAGCTCGGGAGTGCAGAGGATGCTGGTGCCCTCAATGGTCTGAGGCGCTAATGCCCATTCGTGAGGAAGGGGAAGGAGAAGAGGTTCTTCTTCAGAGAGGAGCTGGACAGCTTCTCTAGCCTCCATTATACTCCTTTTTTGATGACCAAGAAGAAAACTCAGCATTGCTGGGGCAAGGGCCGACATCTTGGGATCATAGAGATGGTAGAATTTTATTCCAGGTCTTCTGAGGTTTTCTGATCACTGGAAAGGGAAAGGTTGTAAAGTTAAGAATGAGGAGTATTATTACATAAGGAGATAGAAGAGGAATGCAAGTTCCTTTCAACCTGGCTGGCAGAGTTAAGTATTCTTCTTTTCCAGCCTCGATTTCCTAGTATAAGGTACCACAAGCAACATTTTCAAAAGCAAGATTTAAGGGGCACCCAGTCCCTCTAACTTTGCCGATTCACACCTTGCCCCACACTCCACCAGCACACCGTCTTTATGCTCTTCATAGCGTTTACCCCCCCCACGTCCCAGACACTCACATGGGTGAGCTCTGCCTCTTCAATTTCAAGCTTTTCCAAGAGGTCTGAACTAACGGGAGGGAAAAAAATTTAAGTAGAAGAATTAGAAGATAAAAAAGGAAAAGGACTGTCCTCTCAAGTCTAATTTTATACCGCTTCTCCCTATTTCATTTCAGAATCAATCCAGGATTCAGAAAGAGGCTAAGAAGCTACTAGACCGAGAAACACATTCTTTTAATTAACTATTTAGTTTCTTGAAATCATGAAATATTTCCTAATACCTCTTCTTTAATCCCCAGGTATGGTAGGTACCCAATGATCACTGCTGCCTGATACTCATGCTACTATGTAATTCTCTTGAGTGTGGGCTGGATTTAGTGGCTTTCTTCTACTGAACAGAATATAGTACAGGTGATGGGATGCTGACTCTGAGATTAGGCTACAAAAAGACTATAGCTTCCTCTTGGGCTTTCCTTTCTCTCACTTGTTTGCTATGAGGGAAGCTAGCTGCCCTGTGTGAGCCACCCTATGAGAGGACCATGGAACAAGGAACTGCAGGAGTCCCATGGGCCAACTGCCAGCCAGCAGAGAACGAGCCCTCGGTTCAACAGCCTAGAAGGAACTGAATCCTGCCAACTATACGAGCGTGGAAACTGACCCTGCCCTGGGTAAGCCTTCAGATGAGACCACTTTCCTGGCTAACGCCTGACTGAGAGGCCTTGAGCCAAAGGCACCTAGCAAAGCCACACCTAGACTCTTAAGCCACATAAAATATGAGATAAATGTTTGTTGTTTTTAGCTGCTAAGTTTTAGGGTGATTTGTCACACAACAATAGATAATAACATGTCTGCAAATGAAATACCACTATAATAAAAATCTAAAATGTGGAAGCAGCTATGGAAGAAGGAAATGGGCTTTGAGACAGTTTTAATGAAAGTTTAAAAGTGCCCTGAATATTCTATAGGATTTTGGACTTTACGGTAGTTGCTAGTGAGGGCTGAAAGTGAGGAAAAAACCTCTGTTTAAGAATATGTTTATTGATTTTAGAGAGAAGAGAGAGGGAGAAACATTAACAAGAGAAACATCAGTTGGTTGCCTCCCATATGCATCCCAAACAGGAAATGAACCCACAACCCAGATATGTGCCCTGACCAGGAATTGAACCCTCAACCTTTTAGTGTATGGGACGATGCTCCAACCAACTAAGCCACACAGTCCAGGATGAGGAAAAAAACTCCCATTACAAATCAAAGAAAAGGGGATCCTTATTGTATAATAGAATGAAGGTTTAGCAAAATGTCATCTGCAGTTAAGTGGAAAGTAGAGTATGTGCCTAATAAACTGGGTGATCTTGCCATGGAGGTTTCTAAGCAAAGTGCTGAAAAGTGCTATCTGACTTCTTCTTAACGCTTATAGAAAAATATGACAGAAGAAAAATAAATTAAGAGAAGGATTATTGAAAAGCCAGGAGCTGATGGTTTTGAAAATCCTGAGACTCTTGAGATAGCAAACAATGCTAAAATTAAGAAATGGCTTCAGCCATGGTTGGTGTGGCTCACTGGGCTGAGCACTGGCCTGTGAACCGAAGCGTCTGATTCCTGGTCAGGGCACATGCCTGGGTTGCGGGCCAGCGTGCAAGAAGCAACCAATCGATGTTTCTCTCCCTCTCTCCCTCCCTTCCCCTCTCTCTGAAAATGAAAGAAAGGATAAAATGCAAGGCAATGCAGCTCTGGCTGACGTGGCTCAGTGAACTAAGTGCTGGCCTGTGAACCAAAGGGTCGCTGGTTCGATTACCAGTCAGGGTACATGCCTGGGTTGTGGGCCAGGCTCCCACTAAGGGGGGTTGGTGCTAGAGGCAACCACATTGATGTTTCTCTCCCTCTTTTTCTCCCTCCATTCCCCTCTCTAAAAATTAATAAATAAAATCTTAACAAAACACTGAAATGCCAGGAAAACGTAGTCTAAAGATGAAACCAAGGGTACGACTGTAAAATATTTTTTTAAGGCCTCAGAAAAATCCAAGCTGATGTTTCAAAGTTCCATTCAGTCATAAAGAAAAGGCAATTCAAAACATTAAGAAAGAATAGGGTGTATGTCACAGATCCTCTCAACAACAGGATCTCTAAGAAGCATAGGGCTTATCAAGAAGGTATTTGTAGGTGCAGCTTTTATTTAATGGAGTAAACGCCAATGAGATTCACAGGAGGCCCACAAAATCTGTGAGAGTATTGTATCAGCAGAAACACCACCACCTTGGACTGAAGGGAACAGTAACAGTGCAGAATGAAAAGAACCTCTGGATCCCTAAAATTCCACCGGCAAGAAGCAGGCTGAGCAAAGTACTCAGCTGCAAACGGATTTTTGTTTTCTTGAGAAAGGAAGACTCACAAGGTAAAACCAAGAGTCCAAAGAGTAGAGGCGAGAGCCATGGAGAATTAGTCCCATGCTTTGAGACACAACAAAGAAACTCCAGTATCTGCGGTATTTTAGGTAGGTATGGATGAGTGACTCCTCTGTGCTTCCCGCGCTCCCCTTTTGGCACAGGAGTGTGTACAGGGTTATCTAATGCTTGCCTCACCACTGTACACTGGTGGGGGGTGAGAACATAGCTTATCTCCTTCAGTTTCACAGGTCCACAAATTGGGAGGAACAGCACTCAAGGAACAATACCTGGGAAGCTCACCCAAACCTGGAGCTAATTTAGAAGACAAAACTCTGGACTTTGAGCTGATGCTATAATGGGATGAAACTTTTGGAAACCATGAGAGGGAATGAATTTTGCACATGGAAGGATGTGAATCCCTAGGGGTCAGAGCGTAGATTATAATAGGTGATGTCTAAGATGGCCCCCAATGATCCCTGCCTTCCTGGTCTTCACACCCTGGGTAATCCTTTCCTTTCGAGTGCGGGTTAGATTTAGTGAACAGGATGCAGTATAGGTGGTGGGATGTCAATTCTGAGACTGGATGACAAAAGGAATGTGGCTTCCGCTTAGGCGCACGTACTCTGAGGGAAGCCAGCTGTCTCAGCTGTCCTATGGAGAAGCCCATGTGGCAAACACTGAGGCCAACAGCCAGAAAGAAACGAAGGCTCTCAGTCCAGCAACCTGCCAGGAACTGAATCCTGCCCAAAGCCACATAAATAAACTTAGAAATGAGCCTTCAGATGAGACCCTAACCCCAGCCAACAGCTTGACCGTCTCTTCATGAAAAATCTTTAACCAGAGGACATAGCTAAGCTGCACCCAGATTCCTGACCCATAGAAACTATGACAAACGTTTGTTATTTTAAGCCACCAAGTTTTGATGTAATAGATAATCAACACACCAGCTAACAAAATTAAATCACAACCTTTACACTGGATTCTTTTGAAAGATTGACTGTTCATTCTCTTCGCTCCCAAGAAATCTTTCCAGCCTTACATCGTAGGTTGAGAACTAACTTAACTCACCAGGAGACGAAAGGCTAGTTAGGGTATTTTGACTGAGTATCAGAAAAGTGTGCATACAAAGGCTTCTCCCCACCTCTTAAAGGTATAGAGATGTTGACACACTATAAGTCACTAAAGATGAACTCTAAGGAAGGTGAACCTGAAAAAAATCTAGTGAAGAGCAAAAGACAATGGCCTCTAGGAAAAAACAAAACACAACAGAGTGATGGAGGTTCCCAAGGACCTGAAGAAAGATGAGAAGATTATATGGAGAGAGGGGCAAGGAACCAACCTTGTAGATAGCATTTGCAAAGTCTCTCCAACTACAGGTGAAAAACAGGGGTCAGGAATAGTCGAGACCTCACTGATTTTCTCCGAAGGTGGAGTCTGAGGTAAAACATCAGGACGACCGAAGTGGACGCCTGGAAAAAAGAAAGGGGAAGAGAACATCAATAAATAAAAAAAGAAGAGAAAATGGGGTGGGGGAAATACAGGGAAAAATATGTAGCAACTTGCTTTTCCTGGACAGGAATGGGAAGCAGAGTCCTAGGTACAGAAGGACTCGGAAGGAAGGGAGGGAGTGCCCAGTCACATGGGAACCCCAGCCCTGGCGCTGACCTGGCTCCACTTCCGCCTTTGTTGTCACTTGTGCCTTGTGCTCCCCAGACACCGATGGCTGGTAAGTAACGCACGAGTTGCCGCTGGGGCCTCCTCGCCGAGAGAAAGATGAGCCAGACCGAAACTTTTTGGAAGGAGAGGGCTTCACTTCAAAGGGAAAGAGAGAGCCTACTTAGCACCCACCTCAGACACCATCACACGACACAGACACAACTTGCTAGCGGCCCAACACAAACACAAAGTTGTTTTTCTCCGAAGCAGGAAGAAGGGTTAATGTCAACACAGACAGGCTCTAGGAACGACTTTTTAGAGGAAGGGGCATCTCAGATCACTTCATTTTGGAAAGAAGTGGAGAACCTAGAGGAAAGGAGACATTCCTCTCTCTCCCCTCCTACAAGCAATCTCAATAGCTTTGCTTCCGATGAGATGTTCTCTATTTTGTAATTCCCTGTTCTTTAACATTATCCTTCAGGTGAACCTGACAAACATGACCCCTTTCACACTACATCCTCACAGCACTTACACACAGAGCCTATGATGATACTTTATGGCCATTATACATCATTTTGAAAAGACTTTGAGAGGATTTCCCATGTTTCTTAAAACTGTGTGGCATGCCTAGGTCCACTCTGACTCCCTGAGGGATGCCTATGATGAGGACATGGGAAGGAGGAGCTGGAATTTACCAGTGGCAGCAGCATGAAAGGTTTGAAAAGAAGAACATTGGCACTTCTCGACCAAGAAAGTTAAGGGGAAGAGAGTAAGAACACTCGCTAAGCAGAAATCAGTAAATGCTTCTCCAATGATATGAACCTAGTCTGAAAGCTCCTTGGCATTAGATTTCTAAACACAAAATAGAACACTGGTAATACCCTTGTCCATAAAAGTCTGCCTATCTCAGCCTGTGACACGGATCCCACACCCACATTTTTTTGCAGTCCCTCTAATTTCCTAGAAATGCCCCTCACCTCGATGACACATGTAGGGAGAGCCAGAGGGGAAAGCAGCAACGTGGAAACAACTGGGACAGACAGAATGACTGACATGACGGGCAGCAGCTCTCATAGGATGTGGGCAGAGCAGGAGAAGCCTCTGGCTTTGGCAGTTCCCTGACAGAGGTATCCTGCCCCCATCTCTTGGCATAAGCAAGCCACTGGGGGTTCATCTGGTAGAAGCCACTTACAGGGTATCTTCTTGAAGACTGTGTTGCACATGAAACGCTGGAACCGTTCAGCATAGAAGCCTGGGCGATGCACCGATACAGTGTCCTGTGGAGCAGAAGAGATGGCTACAGAGTTAAGAGCTGGGGGAGGGCCAGCAAGAGGACCTCTAGTCCAAGGACCGTTTTCCCTAGGCTGAGACCCTAGTACAAGTGTAGACCCCACAAATGAAGTTAAGATAAGAAAAAAATGAGGGGGGCAAATCAGAAGTGAGGGAGGCAGAAGAGCCTCTGGCGGACTACTACTCACCCCATCATGCACCAGAGCTTTCCAAGAGTGCTCCAACTTCTTAACAAACCTGCCAAGAAAAACGTGTGTCATGCATTCACATAGTTTTTAAATAATGACCTTATACTTTTTTATTTTAGAGAGTGAGGCAATGGTAAGAGAAAAACTTAAAAAGAGAGGGGCTGGGAAAGCACTCCCGCTATTGTGCTGGCTTTCCAAAGAATGGACACGGTGGTGCTTGCTCAGCATGGAGATCAAAGCTGTTTCTAGGTAGGTCAATTACCCAACAGAGGACGGTGGTTAGTATGTCCCCGGCAAGTCAGGGAGAAGAACACTTACTGAAAAAGAACGGCTGGAGGAACAGATGAGCAAGCCTTTAAGAGAGGGGTTAAACTGGAAACTCACTGAAGCAGTAGACCAAGCACTGCCCAGTCCTCATTAGCATCTGAAACCTTACGGGAGCAAAACTGGGGTCCAGTATTCCAGCTCTTCCCTCACCATCACTTCACTGCCCCTTAGTTCAGGCTAATTAATACTTCTTACAGAACACAGTGACCCTCTTGTTTTTCCTCCATGGAAAAGGGCAACATGTTTCCAGGGGTATCCCAATGTGGAATATGACTCATCTCCCAGGTTTTTCAGAGTCAGACAGATGGTATATTCTACCCTGATGCTTCTGAGAAGTGACTCAGCTTTCCACAGAGGTATAGTATGTTCAAGGAGGTGGCAGGGTAAGGAAGCCAGGAGACAGCCAAAAATCAGGAAAATAAATCACCACTTGCAACCCAAGAAGATGAGCAGCCAGATCACAACTTATTGTTCTTGTTTCAGGGAGAACTTGGTGACAAACCCATCTAAAAGAGAAATGAGTGGTTATCTGCATCCACTCTGCCCCCTAATTTGGAATCCATGTTTCTCACCTGTAAGACTGCAGAATGTCAATGATCCCAATATAAAGCAGCAGCCTTTCCCCTTTATTATTCCGGGCAGGGATGCCACCCATACTGAGGAAGACAAGGAAAAAGTAAGAAAATCTTTTGGCTCACAGGTAACTAAACATAACTGTCCTATCTTCCATAAACTGGGGAAGAGTGACAGCCTTCCTGGGATCCCAGCCCCTCAGAAGTATGTATTATAACCTTTCTCTCCAAATCTCACTTGCCTGCTGCTCCCACGCCAATTCCACTGAAGAGAATCTAAAATCACCCCTACTCGGCAATTCTGAGATGTTTCCCCAATTAACGCTAAACTCCCTCACTACTTCCATATTTAAATCTATGCCTACGAAGACAGTCTTCTACTTCTTTTTAATTTTTATTTGATTTTAGAAAGAGAGAGGAAAAAAGAAAGGGAGATGGAGAGAGAACATTGGTATGTTGCACTTATTCACGCACTCATTGGTTGATTCTTCTGTGCGCCCTGATGAGAGACTGAACTTGCAACTGTGGTATATCAGGACCACATTCTAACCAACTGAGCTACCCAGCCAGGGATAAGACACGCTTCTTGAGTCCTATTACAGGATACCTCAAAAATGAGCCCTGGCCAGCGTGGCTCAGTTCGTTAGGCATCATCCCATAAACCGAGAGGTCGCCGGTTCAATTTCTGGTTAGGGCCATGCCTGGGTTGCGGGGTGCTTGCCAAAGGCAGCCAATTGATGTTTCCCTCCCTCTCTTTCTCTCGTTCCCTGCTCTCTAAAAACAAGTAAAAATAAACAAACAAACAAAAAAATTTGTCTTTAAAAAAAAACAAAAAAAAAACCTAGGCCCAGCTGGTGTAGCTCAGTGGATAGAGCGCGGGCTGGGAACCAGAGGGTCCTGGTTCGATTCCCAGTCGGGGCACATGCCTGGGTTCCAGGCCAGGTCCCCAATGAGGGCCATGTGAGAGGCAACCATACATTGCTCTTTCTCTCTCCCTTCTCCTCTCTCTGAAAATAAATAAAATAAAATCTTTAAAAAAAAAAACAAAAAAAACTAAAGAACATTTATGGTTCTTTAGTAACTACACATCCTGATGGATCCATTAATGGTAAGAAAGATGGTTTCCATAAAAGTCTGTGATAAATTGATTTTAATGAAATTCTAATATAATTTGCAGTCATGTGTCTAAGACTCTGAGTGAACTTTTAAAAAAAAAAGTCTTTTAATTTTGAATAGCTCTCCTTCCCAGTTGTACTACAAATCTCAAATTTAAGACATCTTCCTTTTCTTATATAGTTTTTAATTTATGATTTATTTTTATTGTTTATTCTATTACAGTTGTTCCCACTTTTTTTCCCTTCCTGCACCCCCCTCTCCCTAAGTCAATCCCCGTATTATTGTTTGTGCCCACAGGTTGTGCATAAATGTTCTTTGGTTAATTTTTTCTCCATCATTCACCCAGTCCCACCTCTCCTTTCTGGCAGCTGTCAGTCTGTTTCATGGATCTAAGCTTCTGTAACTCTTTTGTTCATCCTTACATATTGTTAAGAAAGCTCATTTATAGTCTGTAAGCATTAACGCTGTTGACTCAACTGCTGAATCAAGTTTACTCCCCCTGAGAAGCTATATCCCTTCCTCAAAAAGAAACGCTCTCCTTCCTGGTGCCTCTGAGCCCACTCACTGGTCTTCAGTCTCCATGGTGCCGCCTCGCCGAGCCTCGCCCTGGATCGACTCCATGGCTGTGGAATAGAGAGCCTTCTGGGGGGCTGGCTTGCGAGTGTCCACTGAGTACTGTGCTTCGTTGCCTGAGTGCTCTCGCTGTGCGTGATCTATGTTATGGATGGACATCAGGAGGCTGTAGTCCATGATCTTGAAGCTCTGCAGCACCTGGTGGAAGGAAAACACGATCTGAGCCTTGAGAGGTATGAGGGTTTTTTTTCAGGATCTCACAGCTTCCCTGATCCAGCTATCTGAGGACAGTAAACCTCCGGCGCTAACCATAAAATTATCCCACCCTTGGAGAAGAGCATTAGCACCCTCCTCTGGTTGCTCTTCATTTGCATCCCCTCAGCTTTCCATCCTCTGAGTAAACACAAATTAGGCAACTGACAAGATGCTCTTGGTTCTTTCATCTCTTCACAAAAACAGCATTATCTTCTCAAAGGTATAAAAAATACGTATTTGTGCTGTAAAGCATCCACAAGGAGGGTCTGGTAAGAGTACACTTCGTGACAGAGCAGATCTGCTGCAGGCCCTTACGTGACCAGCTTCAATTCAGGTCAACGTTAACCGAACACCTACCATCTGTAGGTACTGTGCCTGCTTATGGGGGAATACGAAGATGCTTAAGAGTGTCTGTCCTCCAGGATATTATAATTTAGAAAGAGAAACAAATGTAAAAATAAATACAACACAATCTAATGTGTACAACAGTGGACATGCCTACATGATTGAGGGGCAGTACGGGGGCAGTCAAGAAGTGATATACACATTTATAAAGGATAAATGAGAAAATAAGAAATGAGAAGTCCAAGTACACAAAAGAAGCAAGTAATATTGCAAGGCCTGGAGGTATGAAACAGCACGTTACATGTGTAGGGAGGTATAATTTGGTCTTGCTAGAACATTAAATGCAAAGGCTAGGAGAGGCAAATTGGAGATGCTGGTAGGGGCAAGACAATGACAGGTCTGATGATGTCACATTATGGAGCCTGGATCATATCCTACAGTTCTCAACACTCTTTCCATCTCAGAACAGGTGGAAAGGGTTTACTCCCACCAGCTCCAGGAACTCACTTGGGTGCTGCCGCTCAACCATTTTGGTAGGTGGAGTAAGGGATCAAGATGACAAATGAAAGATACCCAAGATGAAATAAAGCAAAATATTCAGGGAACCAACAATGACAGGAAGGAAACCAGGACTCAAAGGAATGATTTGGAGCAAAAGGAAGAAATAAACATCCAGAACAGAATGAAGAAACAAGAATTCAAAAAAATGAGGAGAGACTTAGGAACCTCTAGAACAACTTAAAATGTTCCAATATCCAAATTATCGGGGTGCCAGAAGGAAAAGAACAACCAGAAACTGAAAAATTATTTTTTTTTAAAGATTTTGTTTATTTATTTTTAGGGAGAGGAGAAGGGAGGGAGACAGAGAGGGAGAAAAACAGCAATGTATGGTTGCCTCTCACATGGCCCTCACAGGGGACCTGGCCCGCAACCCAGGCATGTGCCCTGACCGGGAATCGAACCGGGACAGTCTGGTTCCCAGCCCGCGCTCAATCCACTGAGCTACATCAGCCAGGGCTGAAAAATTATTTGAACAAATAATGAAGGAAAACTTCCCCAATCTGGTGAAGGAAACAGACTTCCAGGAAGTCCAGAGAGTCCCAAAGAAATTGGACCCAAACAGGAACACACCAAGGCACATCAACATTAAGCTACCCAAGATTAAAGATAAAGAGAGAATCTTAAAAGCAGCAAGAGGAAAAGAGAGAGTTACCTACAAAGGAGTTTTTATACGACTATTAGCTGATTTTTCAAAAGAAACCTTGCAGGCAAGAAGGGGCTGGGAAGAAGTATTTGAAGTCATGAAAGGCAAGGACCTACATCCAAGATTACTCTATCCAGCAAAACTATCATTTAGAATAGAAGGGCAGATAAAGTGCTTCCCAGATGAGGTCAAGTTAAAGGAGTTCACCATCACCAAGCCCTTATTATATGAAATGTTAAAGGGACTTATCTAAGAAATGGAAGATCAAAAATATAAACAGTAAAATGCAACAAACTTACAACTATCAACAAACGAACCTAAAAAAGAAAAGAAAAACAACGAAAACAAAAACTAAGCGAACAACTAGAACAGTAACAGAATCAAAGAAATGGACATCACATGGAGGGATTTCAGTGGTGAAGAGGAAGGGAGGAATGGGGGGAAAAGGTACAGGGAAGAAGCTGCATAATTGGTAGGCATAAAATAGACAGGGAGAGATAAATAATGGTACAGGAAACAGAACTCAAAGAACTTGTATGTACAACCTAAGGACATGAACTAAGGGGGGAGGAATCCTGCAGGGTTGGGGGTGCGCACGATGGAGGGGGTAAAGGGAAAAAACTGGGAAAATTGTACTAACATAATCAATAAAATATACTTAAAAAAAAGAAATAGGAGGAAATGGATCTAGAGGACAAAAAGGATTGACCTGGAATAAGCCACCAAGTTGGGAAGAAAGGAGATTAAGGACGTAGAGTTTAGATATGTCTATAAATTGGTAACGGGGCAGGACAGAGGGACAGCACAGAACAGAAAGTTGAGGTAGTTTGCTGAGGAACAAGGCTGCGAGATGGGAGTTAAAAAACGGTTTGACAAGACAAACATACAAAGAAACAAAACCACAAACTCATATATACAGAAAACAGAACGGTGGTCACCAGAGGGAAAGGCGGGGTGGACACAGAACAAAAAAGGGTAAAGGGCATCAGACACCTGGTGATGGAAGAAGACTGGACTTTGGTGGTGAGCACATAATAGACTGTACAGGTGTCAATTATTAAGTTATACATCGAAATTTATAAATCTTAACTAACATTACACCAATAAATTTAACATTTGAAAAAAATTTTTTAATTAAAAAAAGGTGGTTTGAAGAGTACTTGCTTCAGATGATTTCAATCATCTGAAATCTCCAGAGAGGCAGAAAATGGGAAGATGAGGGAAACTAAGGACCCAGGTGGAGATGGCTTTCAAATGTCTGCAGTGATGCCAGTACATGCGGTTGTGATTTTCTTTATCAGCAGGACCGATATCTGCGGAATGATGGCGCTACCATGGAAATAAGAATGTATGATTACGTGGCCCAGGGTAGGTAGAGAAAGAAATAAAGCCAGGTGGGGTGGGGGAAGAGAAACAGGGAGGAAGTAAAAATGTAAAGGCAGCCCTGGCTGGTGTAGCTCAGTGGATTGAGCGCGGGCTGGGAACCAAAGGGTCCCGGTTCGATTCCCAGTCAGGGCACATGCCTGGGTTGTGGGCCAGGTCCCCAGCGAGGGCCATGTGAGAGGCAACCATACATTGCTCTTTCTCCCTCTCTGTCTCCCTCCCTTCCCCTCTCTAAAATAAATAAAAATAAAATCTAAAAAAAAAAAAAAATGTAAAGGCATAACAATCATCTAACGTAAAATTATTTCAAATGAAGTCTGTGACATTTGAAGTGAAGGAACAGAGTCCTACCTCCCACAAATCTGATGACTAAGAACCACCAAGCTGTTTAGTGACTGAGATTTTTGTTGTCTACGAGAGAAGGAATTCTAACAAACTCACCAAACAGTCACGCTGTAGGGTCTTACATAGAGCATTGTACATGTCAGCATCCAAAAAGAGACCATCAGGAATGTCTTGTAAGAAGTCCAGGTCTTTAAAGGTGGGGAGAGGCTTCTCTCGCTCTTTTTGGGAAGCCCGCCGTTTGTAAGTTGAGCCCTTGAGGTCATATTTCATATGCATCTTGACCGACCGAGGTAAGAGATTGTTCATGACCACAATCCGAATGTTCTTTCCACCTGCCTGCACACAGTACAGTCCATAGAATTTAGGCAGCAAAGTTCGAGGGTTCTGGTTGAGGTTCTAAGGGCATGAAAACAAAAAAACAGGAGAGCAAGTTAGGTGATTTTCAGTGAAATTCAAGAGCCAAAGCTGCTACCCACCTTCCTTCACTTGTTAGTTGGAATTCAGGTGCATTCTGTCTGTTTATAAGCCCACACCACATACTATATTTGTTTAAAATTTCCCAATGCATCTAACGATGGGATCAAGCTGAGCCACAGAGCCCCCAACACAATGATCAGTCAGGATACTGAATGTCTGACAGATATATTCTTTTACAGTTTTAAGAGAACAAGGAGTTGAAAAAGTCTTAACTCTTAGCCCTTGGTATAGGGTATTCTTGGGTAAAACAGGAGACAAAGGAGAGTTCCCTAACTTCTCCAGAACCTCCAAGAGCAATCAGTCAGAATAAGATCAGATAGAGTATTATCAAGGGAAGTAACCAACCTCATACCTCAGTGTAGGAGCTGAACTAAGAATAGAAAACAAATACATCACTTAATCTGGCCTTTGGGTAGGACAGTCTAAGCCAAATAACACTTAAAATAGGATACATAAACAAAAACCCATAGAGAGGCAAAGAGATGGGGTGAAAAGCACAAAAATGAACTGCATTCTGAAGACAGAAGCCCTGACACTGTTCGGCCCCCGCTGAAGACAGCCTCCCAGCCTTGCCCAGCAGTGGAGTGGGCCGCACACACAGCCAGTGCTCCTCCTCCCCTCACCATGTAGTATCCTGGTAGCAGCTTCTGCAGAAACTCCGCCTCTTTATGCTGGACTGTTTTAATGATGAATTCGTCATCGCTGGACACGTAGAAGAGGGAACCACTGGCGCCAGAGCTGCAGAGTTCAATCAGTGGCTCACTGCAGAGGGAGTACTGGGGCCCAGAAAGAAGAGAAGAAGAAGTTCAAAAATACCAGGAGCTGCCCAACCAGAAATCAACTACAGAAGAAAACTAGAGTAAGGCTATGGAGAGAGAGGGTCTTCCTTTAGGAGTGTTCCTCCGACACTGGAATCACAGGGTCATGGGATGCGGAAACTTACCAAATAATCATCAGGCCGGATACCAAATAATTCCCGAAAGTAGCGGAAGGCAACAGGTGCATAGGTCTTGAACCGAAAGTCATTGTAGTGATGAGCAGGGGTCAGGTTGCTCCCTTCGCTGTGGGGTTAAACAGAAGAAGCCACAATTTATACTCCCTGTCCACCCTGGGAGTCACCCAGAGACAGGTCAATACATCACTCCTGAGAGAATCAGTGGGATTAGATGAGTCAGTTACTTAGTGGGACAAAAAGCACAACATGGGGATTAAGACATGAACACAGGGAAAAACACCGCCTCCTGCCCCAATGCATGGCATTGTTTTCCAGGGCTCACTCGATAGGCCAGAGGCTCCCGGAAACAGACAAGGGACAGAAGCTGCTCTCCACGTTCTAGAGTCCCACACCACCCTGGTTAAGAACTGGACACCTACCTAAAGTAGACCCAAACCCCTAAAACTGCCCTGAGTTTGACATGAAAAAGCCACGCTTTGCAGAACATTGTCCTTAACATTAACCTCTGTACCTGGGGAAGAAGATACTTTCCACCACGTAGAAGTCTTGCATGAGGACATCCCGCTCTGGTTTGGTACTCAGGCTCCCCACAGTGTGAGTAATGCCTAGCTGGATGGCACCTTTCAAGGCTGATGAGGTTGTCTGAAAACAAAAAGGAAATAGAGGAAAGTTTCTACTATTAAACCTGATCAGGCCCTGGCCTGGTAGCTCAGATGGTGAGAGCATCGTCCTGAAACACCAAGGTTTCAGGTTCAATATTGGTCAGGGCACATACAAGAATCAATCAATGAGCCCTGGCTGGTGTAGCTCAGTGGATTGAGCGCGGGCTGAGAACCAGAGGGTCCCGGTTCGATTCCCAGTCGGGGCACATGCCTGGGTTGCGGGCCAGGTCCCCAGTGAGGGCCATGTGAGAAGCAACCACGCATTGCTATTTCTCTCCCTCTCTGTCTCCCTCCCTTCCCCTCTCTCTAAAATAAATAAATAAAATCTTTAAAAAAAAAAAGAATCAATCAATGAATGCAAAAACAAATGGGACAACAAATCAATGTTTTTCTCTCTCTCTCTCTAAAATCAATAAAAAATAACAATAAATAAATCTGATCACAGCAGTAAAAACTCAGGAGGGAAGAGCCAGAAGGAGTCCTTGAAAACAACTGTCCTTCTAGTAGTTCAGACTAATCCAGTTTCCCCAGCCGATGCCTTACATTGCAGTCTGGCCTGGCACAGAACAAAAGGGCCTGAAGATACAGAGTAGCAAAGGTGGGACTCGCCTAGCCAGTCTCAGCTAGGCGAGGTGTTCCCTCATATCCATATCTATATTTAGAAGATACATTGTATTAAGAGAACAATCTTAGGTCTCACTCCAAAAGTTCCTTCCCCCAGTACCTAGGGTGCTCCCAAAATTTTATTCATCTGATATAGAATGTAATTAAAATTAAGTGATAATCTGAGTATCTACCCAGCTACAGAAGCTTCAGTCCTCTAAGGCAGGGCCTGATTGGTGTTCTAAGGACAATAGTGGGGTGTGGGGAGTTCCTAACTGAAGAAGCCCGAGGACTCAGATAATTCTAAATCTAAATACTTCTCTCAGAAATTATCACACTGTGATCATTACTATCTTTCACATCCATTAGAAAGCTCAAAAAGCAGCTGTTCTAGGCCCTATTCACCAGCTGAAACTACATTCTTAAAATTAAAAAGAAAATAACCAACCCACAAAGAAGAAAGAAAAACACTCAACCTGCTGTCTATCCCTGTATCACCAGGCTGGGTGAGGTATGGCCTTGATTTTATGTACAACCAGCATGAGAGGAAAGACAGAAGAATTTCAAGAGACGTGGTTCCTTGTAGCAAGGAAAGAATGGCCTTGAGGGCTTGTTACATGTTTATACCTAACAGGGAAACCCAGTTTCTTCAGCTCAGTGAAACAGCATCCAACACCAGATTTATCCATTAAGAACATTCTCCTTTAATCACACATATACAGATGAGAGATAACTCACTTCACCCTTTGTGAAGTAAACTCTAAAGTCCAAGTTGTGCCTGGATGGTGTAGCTCAGTGGATTGAGCACCAGCTTGAGAACCAAGAAGTCACCAGGTTGATTCCCAGTCGGGGCACATGCCTGGGTTGTGGGCCAGGTCCCCAGTTGGGGGTGAGCAAGAGACAACCAATCTGTGTTTCTCTTGCACATTGATGTTTTTCTCCCTCCCTTTCCCTCTTTCTAAAAGTAAATAAATAAAATCTTAAAAAAAAAAAAAATAAAGTCCAAGTTGTACAACAGCTATTATGGAAAGGCTTAGATTATCAAGAAAGAGGATAGAATACGGACAGTAATATCAAGGGGACAGAACTACCCCTTCCTCCAGTAAGATGAAAGGGTTCTACCCAAACACACCTTTTTATACGTTGTCTCCCCTGAGGAATCAACACTCCTGTGGCCTATTTTCTTGATGGGCATGCCAGGGGCATAAGGCACCTAGAAAAAGAAGAGTCAAGATTAATATATAACTCCCACGTAATATGCCAAAGAACTACTGTGATGGTACATCAGAACAAAACGAACAAAAACACTGAACACGCCCTTTCTAGGTTATGAACATTTATAAAACCTCCAGAAGATCCACCCCATGCAAACACACAGCTATAGTGCTGCTTCCCAGTGAATTAACTGGCTGAAAGAACAGAGAAGAGAACTCCAAGGGATGCCTATTTTATCTTTCATCCTCTGAATGCTGACACAGAAAGTAAATTTTGAGTATCATTACAGTAGAAACAGGTACAAGTACACAAAAGCAAGACAGGTTACAAGTGGGGTTCCACTGATCCCTTCTTTTTTCACCAGCTTCCTTTCAGAAATCACTACCCTTCCAACCCTCAACTCAATCTGAATACTAACTGCTTAAACTGAATTCACCTGGAGAAATGATCTCACCACTGACAAATGCTAGTACTGTGAACCCAGGAATTAAAAGGCTGAGGCAATAAGATGACTCCTCTGAGACAGGGTAGGGGCCTCAGTGCCTTGAAGAGATTCCTGAGAACCCGATGTGGCTTTGTTTTCCACCCACATATCAGGCCCTGAAATAAGGAAGTAAAATCAGTAGAGCAGAGCCTAGAAGGCTATTCCCCACAGTCAAAATGCTAGCACAACAGGCAGGAAGGGTATTCTTCATGATGTCAACACTCATTAAGTTATTAGGCCAGAAGGCAAAAAGACTAGTGAAAATAGGATGTCACATCTTAGGACCTGATATTTTAAGGCCCTTAGTGCCAGAAAACCCTCTGTACATAACCTCACAGATCCTAGAAGATACTTTTTAAAAATGAGAAAAGCCTTGTTCCAGCTGGTATGGCTCAGTGGATTGAGCACAGTCCTGGGAACCAAAGGGTTGCCAGTTCGATTCCCAGTCAGGGCACATGCCTGGGTTGTGGGCCAGGTCCCCAGTAGAGAGCGCACGAGAGGCAACCACATATTGATGTTTCTCTCCCTCTCTTGCTCGCTCCCTTCCCCCCTCTAAAAATAAATAAATATCTTTTTAAAAAATGAGAAAAGCCTAAAATCCCAGGACAAAAGGGCCCACATTCTAAGGCCCCATCATAGAACTCAGGAGAGAGGCAAGAAGAAGAGGGCTGGTAAATACTCCATGGGAAGAAACTTAAGCAAATAGAAAATATTCTGCACAGAAAAGAAAAATTTAGGACATTAGCTTCTCTATGGTTCAAAGAAGTTATTCACATTCACTGAAGCTGTGGAACCAGAGGCAGTAATAGCAAAACAGGAGAGTGGGCTTTAGTGTTGGATGGTCTGGGTTTGAATCCCACACTTACCAATCCCACTTATTAACTATGTGACTTTGGGCAAATTATAAAACCTCTAACCCTCACTTTCATCTCTTTGTAAGATTAAATAAGAATACCTATGCAGGACACTTAGGAACATTATTTACTCTTTGGTACACTGCATTTGGTACATTAAAAATGTACTATAGTAATATCCATAATAAATTGCAATAATAGTAGAGCTGTATAATTTCTATCTTACTAAACAGATGTAAGAACCCTGTCTAGCTCCCAAGACTCAAGGGGGGGAGGAATAAAGATGTCGTGAACAGGTACCCTTCTATTCCAGAACTAAAGTTTTAGAACCACTGTATCAATAACAAACTTACCTCAGATGCCATGGATCTCTTGGTTCCACACGCTGTTAGAAAAATAAACAAAAACACAATCCTAAGTATGTACGCACACACTCAAACATCTCTGTCCTGCACACTGAAACAATCAAGGGTGAGTCAAACCGAGCCTCTTGCTCTGTGGTATCTTTCAGATAGAGATTTTAAATGTCCCTCCCCGTTCCTCCCTCGTATTCACAGAATCCTTAAGCACATTCCCTCCTTGTTCTAGTCCCTTTTCTTACTCCAGTATTCATATTTTCTCTGGGAAACAGATTTGTTCTTGATATATTTACCCGTCACAGTCGGGTTTTTGATACAATGGCTGAAAGAGAAAGGCCATAAGAAAACATCCAACACTAACTAGAAAGTTTGGGGCCTGGTTAATAATTTTTCCTGTAGAACTAAAAGGGTAAGAACTTTTAGAGCATATCTATGGTGTTTCAATACTCCGTTAACAGTATTAAAAAAAATGCTAAAGAGCTGATTCATGGAGATGAACAAAGAAGCTAAGGGTGAGAAAAATGCAATGTCAAAATAAGGAAAAAGCATTCAGTGCAAGCAGAAGCTGATTCTGCATCCCTGCAGCCTCATCTTGATTTCTGCTGCAAACTCAACAGGAACTTGTTGGATTTACTTACTTACTAAAGTAAGTTTGACTTACTAAATATTTAATCAGGGCATATATGTAACGTAAGTGTGTAGTTAAATGTCATTATTTATGACTTTTATCCATTTAAATTTAGGAAAGATTTCAAGAATGGTAATATTTAGAAAGTGACTAAAAGACTTTATCTGTAGAAAAAAATCTACTCTGAAAGGTTAAGTCAATTCTTAAGGATTTACCATCCCCGTAACCTTCATCTAGGATCACATCAGGGACACATGATCACTCAGGAAGATGACCTTCCTTCCCTTTTCATACTGGAGAATGTTGGCCTTTATCTTCAAAGGCTACTGATATATCACTTCAATATCACTCTAAAGAATTTGAAAGGAATAAAGATTAGATATATTAAAGAAAATTAAAAAGGAGTCCAAATGGGATGAATATTCAATAACATAAGCTAATACCTAAGTGGGAAAACCCCAGTCCATTTATAAGGATTAATGGTGAGGCAGTAACAAAGACACATGGGATTAAGGGCAATCAGGTAAAGCCCAATTTTAACAGTTAAAGACAAATGGACAAGCACCCTGAGAATTTCAGAATATAGCTGGGTTTGGATGAGAGGCTGGAATAGCATTTAGTAGTACAAAGGCCACAGAACAAGTATTTCAGGTACCCATAAGCAGAGCAGCAAAATTTCCTTCCTCATGGTGAGTCAGGGTGGCAAAAATGGGGAACAAGATGGTTTTCATTTTTCCTCCCCAAAAGGAGGAAAGGCAAACATTACCAAACTTTTAGGAAGACACGCTGCATAAAATAACCCAGAAAACTGGAAAAACAGCAGAGCCCAATAACCTACACCTTTGGTAGGATGCTTCATTTTCAATGAAGTTGGCTCCAGCTGGGTGGAAGACGAGGCAAATGAGGACGGGAACCCTAAGCTAAAGCTGAACGACTCAGATTTATCATTAAAACTGCTACTGACCTACTGCAAAATTTAAGGAGTCAATCAACAACAACAAAGTCAATCTTTTTATTATCTTACAACCTTTTAGACAAGAACAAGTCAACATGCTGAGCTATTTAAAAACCAGAAGACCTAGGTTCAAATCCATTATTGTGTATCAGGCAAATTGTTTTCTGTATTTAACTAAGAGAAAAGAAACCGGTATTAGGTTCTATAATGATTAAATGAGATAAGCTAAATTCAAAGTACTTTAGGGACTATAAAGAGCTACACAAACATTGTCCTATGTGATTTCTAACGCAAGGGCAAAGTTGAGTCCACAGCAAGGTTTAACGTTCAATTACCTAGACCTTCATTAAATTCTAATTAGCATCCTGGCCAGTGTAGCTCAGTTGGCTGAAGCATGGTCTGGGAAATTGAAGTCTTGGGTTCGATTCCCCATCAGGGCACATGTCTTGGTTGTGGGTTTGGCCCTGATAGGGGCACGTACGAGAGGAAACAACAGATCAATGTTTCTGTCTCACATGTGTTTCTCTCCTCTTCTCTCACCCTCCCTTGCCTTCTCTCTAAAATCAATAAGCATGTCCTCAGGTGAGGATTTTAAAAAAGAAGAGAAGCCTTGGCAGACATGGCTTAGTGCATTAAGTGCCAGCCTTAAGGGGCAACTGAAAGGTCGACAGTGGGCTCCCAGTCAGGGCACATGCCTGCCTGGGGTTCGGGCCAGACCCCCAGTTGGGGGCGTGTGAGGCAACCACACACTGATGTTTCTCTCTTTCTTTCTTTCTTTCTCTCCCTTCCCCTCTCTCTAAAAATAAATAAAATCTTTAAAAATACATACTATCATTTTATAATACACATCCATGATCCACATAGATCATCCTCTTTTTGGGTAGGAAAACTGAGTGAGGAGTAGAATTCCAACATTAACATTTACTTTTTTTCAGGAAAAAAAAACCAAAATGCTTTTTCCGGAAGATTTTGGGAAGCTGCCTCTCACCTTCAAGTCAAAACTCTGAAGGATTATCATCACTATGCCTATATTGTCATTAGATCACACCAGGAAATGTGGCATGTGCTACAGGAAAGGAGAGTGCATTCATCACCCAACAGCAGGGTATAGAGGCTGACAGCTTTACTGTAAATGCTACAGAGAAGATCCTAACCAGGTTCTCCTCATGGGCTGTTTTACCACACCTCAGCACCAGTTCAATGCAGAATTATTTCTGCTCCCCTCCATTCACTTATTCAACGACTACTTACTGATTTTCTGTTATATGTTAGGAATTACGCTAGGTAGTCTTGGAAGAGCTATATGTTCCTGACCAAGGGGAGCTCACAATATTTCTCCTTTTTTCTCCATCACTTGGGCATCTCCACATTTTCCTATTTCACCTTCATCCTGACTATAAGACTAAACTGAACTGCTGATACTTTTTTAGAAAGGCCATTTATCTCCACTGATCAATGTATATTTTTACAACACTTTAAAAGCTTACAAACATTATCTCGTTCGGCCCTTAAAACAATACTACAGGGCATGGGAATTGTTTTAATTAACTATTTAAGAGACATATCCACCAAATACTGTATGTCTGAAACTTACTTAGATGCTGATTAGAAAATAAGCTAAAAATTGCCCTGGCTGGTGTGGCTCAGTGGATTGAGCGCTAGGCTGCGAACCAAAGGGTCTCCAGTTTGATTCCCAGTCAAGCACGTGCCTGGGTTGTGGGCCAGGTCCCCAGTAGGGGGCACTCAAGAGGCAACCACACACTGATGTATCTTTTCCTCTTTCTCCCTCCCTTCCTCCACTCTAAACATAGATTATAAAAATCTTTAAACATTTTTTAAAAATAAAATAAGGTAAAAACATTTCTGAGACAGAGGCCTGGAGAGAAGAAATTAAATAACCTTTGTTAATTTTGCAGATGTGACAACTGTTCTATGGTAATGTTACAACTCCCTCTCCCCTCTAAATAGAGTCCTCATCTGTAGAAATACTTTCTGAAGTATTTATGGCTGAAATCACATGAATACCAGGTTTGCTTTAAAATATTCCAGGGAGTGAAGGTCGGGGAATGGAGAACAACAGACACAAGATCAGCAAAATGTTGCTGCTGAAGCTAGCTGATGGTAATGGAGGTTCATTGCACTATTTTTTATATTTTGTGTATGTCTGAAAATTTTTATAATTAAAATTTAGGGAAAAAATAGCACCGAAGAAAAGAAAGTCTAGATAATCAAGCTTCTTTATCTGAGCTGGCTTCCTTCTGAAAGGTTTTCTCTAGTAAAAGTAAGGCATCCAGGATGAAGCTGTAACAGAGAAATAGTTTTTTTTGTATTAGACAAATTTCCCAATTCATGTCCACAGTTTATTTCCTTCATGACGGTGGGACTCCTACTTATTAACAGGCCCTGAACCAAGAAGCACTGGAAACAACTACCTAGTATTGCTCTACTGGAAGCAAACAATAAAGCCGTGACCAACAGGTTGCATCAGAAAGAATGATGGTTCAAGTAACTTATTTTTGTGGGTCAGCTGATGGTATAGAGCCAAGCAAGGTAATTTGGAGCCCTAGTTCCTCTGCAGAAAGAGGAAAATGTAAAAGACCTAGAGAACCAAGGGTGTACTCACTTTGAGAATTTTTTTCTATTCTGACTTGGAGATGCTCAGTCTGGCTGAAATCTACAGTTGTTAAAGAAAGTTGATTTTTAAATAGAGCAAGTTGAGAATTTAGCTCTTTCAGCCACAAGTGAAGCTACTGGCCCATTTTCAACAACTGTGTGTATTATGAAAAAAATCAGAAATTATCAAGAAATTCAGAAAGGGCCTTTATGATTTTTAGTCTAATCCTGTTTTTTATAAATAAAAGCAAAGAGCATAAGGATGTACTCAAAATCAGAGAGCAAAGCTGGTGACAGAGCCAGAATCAGAATCTACATTCCTCACACCCAATTCAAATCTCTTTCTTCCAAATCTTTTGTTTTCGTTTCCTGGTGAACTAGTGTCTAGGAGGGACAAGAAAGCACCAAGGAAACTAGAATGCTCTGACAAGTTATATCAATCTTGGAATTGCTGATGGACAATACGAACACCTACTTTCTTCCCTTGAGGTGTGCCCCCTTCCCTTGCGACAAAGAAATCTATTTTTTATATTCACTGATAGAGGATTAAGAGCAAAGTCCTCCTCCTTCGATTTCTCTCAAGTCATTTATAACAACACTGTCCCTCTGACGACAGTCATTAATGTCACTGGCAAAAACAGGAGATCTCACTTTTTTTTAGTAAGATTACCCTTGTTCTGTACCACACCATGTTGGTACTCTAGAGGAGCAGAAACTGTCTTTCAGGTTCTGACACTTGAAAGAGCAGTCTGTTTCACAGATATTATACTCCTCACTAGTAGTAAGTAGAAAGTACTGTTTTGTCTTTGTGGTAGGACCTCAGCCACTTTAACAAAGGGGGGAAAAGAGCTCCTTTCATCTCAGGTTAGTTTTCCTTTCAGTGTATGAAGAACCATGACTTGCTCTGATTAAAAGCATAAGGCTTATGATTACTGAATCTGCAATGAAAGACAGAGGGCATCTGGTAGGCAAACTTTTTTTGTTTAGTTTCAGGGATCTTGGAATTTACTTGAGTATCAGTTACCAATCTTTGGCATAAATCCACAGTAACTTGTTCAATATTTTCTGAAAGAATGATCAGTAACTCCACATATTATGGCAATAGGAGGTCAGAATTTTGTTGCTTTTTAAAGGAGAGCTGAAGTCAGAATGGTTACGTTCCCTTCTATATTATTCTCTCCTTCACTGAGGACTGGTTCAGTCAGTACCTATTCAACAATAAATACTTAATTTGGTTTAAAGTCAAGTTAGTTCACACACAGACTTTCAGATAAGCAAGGGAGCAATAATGGCACAGTGAGTGGGCACGTGAGCTCTGAAATCAGAACGCCGAGGTTTGTTAGGTTTGAATATGAGACCCACCATTTACTCACTGGGTAACCCTGGACAAGTTTTATTAAAACTCTCAAGACCTTGGTTACTTTATCTATAAACTGGAGAAATAACAACATGCATTTCATAGGACTGTTATGAAAATTAAGTCATGTATGTTACTTAACATGTAATATATACGCTATAAATATAAGCAATCATTATCATTGTGAATTATGAAACTCTATCTACAAGATGGGAAGAGTTGGGAAATAAGAGGTAAAGCAGAGAAAGAAAAGAATTGAGACTCATTTACTAAAACAAAAGAAAATGAAGTTATGGGAAGACAAAAAGTTAGGGAGTTGACTGATTTATATTATACCGTGAAACTCTGAGAAAGGTACTTCTATGTTAAAATAGCATCTTTTTTGGAGAGGGCAAAGGGAAATGGGAGCTTGAGTAAATTATGTTTTTAAGAGATCCACAGCCTTCTTGGAAGAAGACCATGCACTACCACTACTACAAAAAAATCTGCAATTGTTATGGGGAAGAGGAGTTGGCTGCTTGTTACTGCAAGCTCATGCTTCTTCCGTACAGATTCGCATCAGATCTACCTCTCTGACTCTTGACCTCACAGCACAGAAAGTCGCAACCTAAATGAGGAAAAACAGAAAAGTTATCACTTAATTCTGGGATTGTATTTACTTACAGCAGAATAAGCATAACTTTAAAAAAAAAAAAAAAAACTCTAAAGTTTAAAATTATGAACATGATCTGGCCTGATTCCCAACCCCATACTGTAAAATGTGAGATGATTTTTTTGCAGTTAGGTAAATATCCAAAAAAACAGAAGAAAAAGTTCTCGCAGAAAAATTACGAGAGTGGTTACAAAACTTGCAACCCAAATCATTTCTCTATGGAGTGATGTGAAGTTGGCAAAAATATTTTAGGTATAAAAACTCCTTTGCAAAAACAAAAAAACAAAAAAACTTCTTTGCATGTAGGCTTCTAATCTTTTAAGAAAGAATATGCGTACTTTTTTTTTTTTTAAGATTCTTTATTTATTTTTACAGAGAGGGGAAGGGAAGGAGAAAGAAAGGGACAGAAACAGCAATGTATGGTTGCCTCACACATGGCCCTCAGCCCAGGCATGTGCCCTGACTGGGAATTGAACTGGCGACCCTTTGGTTCCCAGCCCATGCTCAATCCACTGAGCTATACCAGGGCTGAATATGCATATGTTTTGAGGCTCTTCCCTCCATTCTTAAAGGGCAATTTGGCAATACGTAGCAAAAAGACTTAAAAACCAAAATGTTCAAATTGACCTGAAAGTGGGAATTTATCCTAAGGAAACAGTAAAGTGGACAAAGATGTGTATACAAAGATATCTAATGCAATGTTGTATATAAGAACTATAACTGAATAGATAACATAATTGGAAAGGAATCTAAATGAAGAGTAGCTAATTGGTGACCTGAAGTGTGGTATAAACATAAAATGGAACCCAGGGATGTCCTATCTTTTCGCATCTCTGGGCTACATGGGAAGAAGAAGAGTTGTCTTGGGCCACACATTAAATACACTGCAACATGTAATCACACACAAAAAAAAATCTCATAACGTTTTAAGCAAATTTACAATATCATGTTGGGCCACATTCATAGACACCCTGGGCTGTATGTGGCCCACAGGCTGTAGGTTGGACACCCTGGAATAGTATAGAACCATGGTTTTTAGGTATATTTATTTATGGATAGGATGTCACAGTAAGTTGTTGGAAAAGGCAAAAAAAATTATATAGTACATTTTTGAAACTTACTTATTTATAAATTCATATGTATTTATACACATACAAAAGGTCCAGATCATATACCAAAATGTTAAAATATGACTATCATGGGTAGTGGGTTAGGTTAATTTTGTAATTTTCAATTTCAATTTTTCCTTATCTACATAAATTCTCTACAACAAATAATTACAGATAATTGAACTCCTTTATAACCCATTTTTCCTATTACACCACCACTCAACAGTCCCAGACATGCAGATCAACATCACTCCACACCCACACTTTAACTCAAGCTCATCACAAGTGTATTATGCTGCTGCAGAGACACACTAGAAGGAAAATATAAAAAGAAAATGCCCTGAATGCTGCTAACAACCCCAAGCTACAAGTAAGCATGACTCCCATACACTCGCTGTTTCTCTACTACATATTATTGGGTTAGCCAGAAATTTGTTTGTTTTATAAAGTATTTTTTAAAAGATTTACTTATTTATTTTTAGACAGAGGGAAAGGAGGGAGAAAGAAAGGGAGAGAAACATCAACGTGCTGTTGCCATTCATGTGCGCCTCACAGGGGACCTGGCCCTAACCGATGCTCAATCCACTGAGCCACACCAGCCAGGGCTTGTTTGTCTGTTTTTTGTAAGATGGCTATAGTAGCACTTAACTATCTTTAACTTCCTTCAAAACAACTGTTAGGTTGTATTGTGACAGCTGTCATATCAGCGTGCATTAAAAGAAAAACTTATCAATCTAACTGGCAAATTTTTGTGTTCAAAAATAATCAGGGACTTCCGCCAAGATGGCGGTGTAGGTGGACGCACTGCACCGCCGCTCACAAACTCTCAAAAGAGAGTTTAGCCTGGTTGGTGTAGCTCAGTGGATTGAGCGCGGGCTGGGAACCAGACGGTCCCGGTTTGATTCCCGGTCAGGGCACATGCCTGGGTTGCGGTCCAGGTCCCCTGTGAGGGCCATGTGAGAGGCAACCATACACTGCTGTTTCTCTCCCTCTCTTTCTCTCTCCCTTCCCCTCTCTCTAAAAATAAATAAATAAAAAATCTTTAAAAAAAAAAAAAAAGAGAGAGTTTAAACAACGAACTCAATAGCGAAAAATAAACAACCAGAACGGAAAGAATCGAACTGAAGGGAAGTCCGACACCCAGGAAGTTGAGGAGGACGTACATCCAGGCTGGTAAGCGGGGCAGAAC